>JADBJO010018291.1:2500-35661 GCA_016801955.1 Conus betulinus | reverse complement strand
TGAGAGGACTAAGAGGGCCCAGCGGTGTACCCTTGTTGCACATGCTATATTGCCGTATGGTTGCTGGGGTTTTTACTACCGGCAAAACGGAATGAAAAGAAAGAAACGTTTACAAACATCAAGTTTACGGCAGATCCCTATATGTCCTGACTATTCACACTGGACAAGAGTTTCCCTGCTCTACCGGGCATGTCCCTCATTCCAAAATTTCTTTTATATTTCAGCGAAAAACAATATTCGTTTTCTTTTTGTGCAACAGTATCAAACTGCAGGATGGTACTTGGTACTCATGTATGTACGGAGCGTAGGGAAGACTTTGTGTTTAGGACCTGCTTTGAAAAAGCCCTGCCCATAATGTCCTGATGCTAGCTGTACCAACTTGGGTACAAGACTTGTAAAAAGGCCGTACAGAACTATCCTACCACTACTCCTAACCGTGAGACTTCGATCATTTCAAACTATGTGGTGATATTGTTGATGAGCTGCGTGATTTTGTGATGACACTGTTGAAGAGCTTGTATTGAGAGGTTTTCTTTACTTGTGTTGATGAGTTATGTGGTACGTCATGTGATGATGATAGTGTTTTGCGAGTTACGTGTAAAGGCAGGTGGATGCTACGGTTGGTGATTTGTGTGGTGATATTGGTGACCCGTGAGATGGTTTATGTGATGATTTTGTTGATGGGCCGGCGTGACCTTTTAAAAGAGTTGTGTGGTGAACTACTTGTGACAATATTGTTAATGAGCTTTGTGTTGAATTATGTGGTGATATCATTGATGAGCTTGTGTGATGAATTATGTGGTGAATATCATTGATGAGCTGTGTGGTGAGATTGTGATGATATTATGGATGATTGAGTGAGATGTGATGATATTATTTGATGAATTGTGGTGAGATGTGATATAGATTTGATGATCTGTGAGGTGATATTTGATGATATTATTGATGAATTGTGGTGAGATGTGATGATATTATTGATGAGCTGTGAGGTGAGATGTGATGATATTCTTGATGAATTGAGGTGAGATGTGATGATATATTGATGCATTGAGGTGGATGTGATGATATTATTGATGATTGTGGTGAGACGTGATGATATTATTGATGAGCTGTGAGGTGAGATGTGATGATATTATTGATGAATTGTGGTGAGATGTGATGATATTATTGATGGAGCTGGTGAGGTGAGATGTGATGATATTATTGATGAATTGTGGTGAGATGTGATGATATTATTGATGAGCTGTTGAGTTGAGATGTGGATGATATTATTGATGAATTGTGGTGAGATGTGATGATATTATTGATGAGCTGTGTGTTTGAGATTGATGATATTATTGATGAATTGAGGTGAGATGTGATGATATTATTGATAAATTGAGGTGAGATGTGATGATATTATTGATGAATTGAGGTGAGATTGATGATATTACTGATGAATTGAGGTGAGATGTGGTGATATTATTGATGAGGCTGCGTGTTGAGATGTGATGAGATTATGTGATGAATTGAAGTGAGATGTGATGATATTATTGATGAATTGAGGTGAGATGTGATGATATTATTGATGAATTGAGGTGAGATGTTGATGATATTATTGATGAGATGTGTGGTGAGATGTGATGATATTATTGATGAATTGAGGTGAGATGTAATGATATTATTGATGAATTGAGGTGAGATGTGTGGATGATATTATTGATGAGCTGTGAGGTGAGATGTGATGATATCCTTGATGAATTGAGGTGAGATGTGATGATATTATTGATGAGATGTGTGGTGAGATGTGATGATATTCCTTGATGAATTGAGGTGAGATGTGATGATATTATGATGAATTGAGGTGAGATGTGATGATATTATTGATGAATTGATGGTGAGATGTGATGATATTATTGATGAATTGAGGTGAGATGTGATGATTATTGATGATGAATTGAGGTGAGATGTGATGATATTATTGATGAGCTGTGTGTTCAGATGTGATGATATTATTGATGAGCTGTGTGTTGAGATGTGATGATATTATTGATGAATTGAGGTGAGATGTGATGATATGATGAGCTGTGTGTGTTGAGATGTGATGATATTATTGATGAATTGAGGTGAGATGTGATGATATTATTGATGAATTGAGGTGAGATGTGATGATATTATTGATGAATTGAGGTGAGATGTGATGATATTATTGATGAGCTGTTGTTGAGATGTGATGATATTATTGATGAATTGAGGTGAGATGTGATGATATTATTGATGAATTGAGGTGAGATGTGATGATATTATTGATGAGCTGAGGTGAGATGTGATGATATTATTGATGAGCTGCGTGTTGAGATGTGATGATATTATTGATGAGCTTGAGGTGAGATGTGATGATATTATTGATGAATTGAGGTGAGATGTGATGATATTATTGATGAATTGAGGTGAGATGTTATGATATTATGATGAGCTGTGAGGTGAGATGTGATGATATTATTGATGAATTGTGGTGAGATGTGATGATTATTGATGAGCTGTGAGGTGAGATGTGATGATATTATTGATGAATTGTGGTGAGATGTGATGATATTATTGATGAGCTGTGAGGTGAGATGTGATGATATTATTGATGAATTGTGGTTGAGATGTGATGATATTATTGATGAGCTGTGTGGTGAGATGTGATGATATTATTGATGAGCTGAATTGAGATGAGATGTGATGATTATGAGCTGATGAATTGAGTGTTGAGATGTGATGATATTATTGATGAGCTGTGAGGTGAGATGTGATGATATTATTGATGAATTGAGGTGAGATGTGATGATATTATTGATGAATTGAGGTGAGATGTGATGATATTATTGATGAATTGAGGTGAGAGATGTGATTATATTTGATGAGCTGCGTGTTGAGATGTGATGATATGATGAGCTGTGTGTTGAGATGTGATGATATCATTGATGAATTGAGGTGAGATGTGATGATATTATTGATGAGCTGTTTGTTCAGATGTGATGATATTATTGATGAGCTGTGTGTTGAGATGTGATGATATTATTGATGAATTGAGGTGAGATGTGATGATATTATTGATGAGCTGTGTGTTCAGATTGTGATGATATTATTGATGAATTGAGGTGAGATGTGTTGATATTATTGATGAATTGAGGTGAGATCTGATGATATTTTGATGAATTGTGGGAGATGTGATGATATTATTGATGAATTGAGGTGAGATGTGATGATATTATTGATGAATTGAGGTGAGAAGTGATGATATTATCGATGAATTGAGGTGAGATGTGATGATATTGATGAATTGAGGTGAGAAGTGATGATATTTTGATGAATTGTTGGTGAGATGTGATGATATTATTGATGAGCTGTGTGTTGAGGTGTGATGATATTATTGATGAATTGAGGTGAGATGTGATGATATTATTGATGAATTGTGGTGAGATGTGATGATATTTATTGATGAATTGAGGTGAGATGTGATGATATTGATGAGCTGTGTGTTGAGATGTGATGATATTATTGATGAATTTAGGTGAGATGTGATGCTATTATTGATGAATTGAGGTGAGATGTGACGATATTGTTGATGAGCTGTGTGTTGAGATGGAATGATAAGGTTGATGAGCTGTGATGGTATTGTTGGTAAGGTGTGTTCGGCAAGATGTATGGGTGATACTGTTGCTGAGCTGCGTGGTGATATTTTGAAGAGTTTTGTGGTAACTTATTTTTACACTATTTGTTGATGAGTTTGCGTAGGAGGGTATGTGATGACATCGTTGATGAGCGGTGTGGTGGTGACATATCTAAAGAGTTGTGTAGTACAAATTATATACCGATTTTGTAGTGTGGTATTATGTGATGGACTTGTAAGCTATGCAGTGACATTTTTTGAAGAGTTGAGTGGTAAAGTGTGTGATTCTATTATTAATGAGTGTTTGATGGGTTATGTAATGCATTGCTTGGTGAGCTGTCATCTAATGATACTGTTGGCGAGTCATCTGATATTGTCGTAGAGTTGTATGACAGGAATGTTGTAGAGCTATGTCAGATGTAGTTGCTGAGCTGTGTGTGATTATATTGGTGATGATAGTGTGCGAATATTGTTGGATATCAGTATGACGATAATGCAGGTGAAATGTGTGATATAGTTAATGCAGCAGTATGATGGCACGGCTAGCAGGCTGCGTGAGAATTTTAGCTGTGTGATGAGTCGTATTTGTGGTAAAACTGTAAAATGGTGTTTACACGAAAGCTATGTTCAAATGCCTTTCTCATCATCATAAAAAATGCATTTTGTTTATGAAGGACACATTCTGGCAACATGCAACAATTTTGTTTTTGTTAATTGAATGTTTTTACACTGTAAGGCAAGCGCACTCATGAATGATGAGATAGATTTTGTGAAACAACCCAATCGTGTCTTCTTTGTTGAGATATGAATCAAGTCTGCATGTTTCAACTGAACTAGGGCCAACATAAACTTAATATACAATAACCATCACACAAAAATCAAATTCTAAACTCACGGTCTAAAAGTCAGAATGGAGGCAGCTTAGATAGTTACAAATTTTTTCAATGCAAATCTGAAAACAAAATGATGAGAGACGCTATCATAATCAAAGTCCTCTACCTACACAAATATGAGCTAATCTAGTTTGTGGGAACGTGAGGCATACTGCAGGCATGAAACAGCTCATATTTGAAAAAATTAAAAAACAAAGCCCCCGCCGGACGTTGACAAACAGACAAAACACGACACGTTTCGACCCCTTAGGTCTTCTTCAGGCGAGATTCACGTGTTTCTGTTCAGGAAGGAACACAACACTCGGGACAACGAAAATGAACGAGCAATCACTTTCTTCATCCAGTTTGGTGCAAGATTGGTGCTGAAGGCTGGAATCCCAGTCATGAATCTGTTTGATGTGGGACAAAAAAAAGGGGGGCAGGAGAGGGACATCCTGTAATGAGCAGAGCGCACTCGAAACCCCCTAGAAAATCAGTGAGAGCAAACCTAATCCCAAGCACTTCTCTTGAACGAGTTCTCTTCTGAAAGACATTTCATGCAACGCCCTCCACGAGTTTCTTTCTTGGATGAAGATAAGTAACTGCTCGTTCATTCTTGTTGTCCTGAGTGTGCTGTGTATCTTGCCTGAAGAAGACCTAAGAGATCGAAACGCTCCATATCTTGTCTTGTTATTCGTATGAAAACGTTTTTTCAGCGGAACGTTATCAACAATTTTTCAAATTTATTATTTATAAGACCAGAGCCCCGAGCTTGATCTAAATTCCATTGTGAATTAGCCAACGATTGCAACACTTTACCATTTAATTTTCCCGCTTACGTCAAAATTCATCAGCCAAGGAGTGTTTTCTAACGCTTCTATTTGATTCATTATTTACTTGCCTAGATTGGGTAACATGTCACGCATCAACATCGTACCAAATCCAGCTTTTGAATAGTGGTTATATACAATTTAATCAGGCTTCTTCAGCTGTGTGTTAAACTTACACATTTTTCTGATTGAAAAACCTGTTTACGCTTCCCTCAAAAGGCACTTTAAAGCCTCGATTTATTAGATAACTATTTTGATCCTTAAACTGAATTTTGAATCAGTAGAAAGCTTACCTTGAGATCTTTAATTTGCGACATCCTGAAGTTTGATCCATGAAGGAATAAGGGAGAAATCTAGAACAAATTAACATACAACTGGCACTAATTAGCCAAAAATTTGCTTCCCCACAGGCAAATTCACATGTCGTGTCTGGCCGTTGTTTTTACTGTCGGTCAGTTGGTCAGTAGGAGATTAACGTCCTATTAGTTGAAGGCCTGTAAGGACTGGATGAACTCGCAGACTGAAGTCTACATACTTCGTGCAGTTGCTGTTGTTGGCAGTTGTGGGTCTGGTTCCGTGTGGGGGCCATCGTCTGTCTCTCTCTCAGCTCTGTTTTCTTGTGAACTTGGATTCACATTCAGGTGTTGGTCAGCCGACAATGGGCGTCAGTATACCTCGCCTCTTTCCGCCCTCAAAAGGCCTGTCTTCAGGGCCAGCAGGCGGTCTTCATGCTCGGGTGGCCATGTTCCTGTGCCACTTGAGACTGGCTCAAAGAGGAGCATGACGAAAGTCGCAGACTGTCTGGATCAATATTACAAACTATTCATGCGTATTTATCCTGTGCTTTGCAAGAATTTTTTCTGTTTGATCTAACTCGTCAAACCTGTGCGTTTTGCACACATGGCGGCATGGCCTAGTCTCTCTGCTTTGCGGAAATATGCAGTGATCTAATCGCATCGCTGTCTCAGTTGTTACATGTAGTGTGGAGTGTTAGTAACTGAAGTGTGCCGTTGGTTTTTACATTTGTTCCAATCTAGGTCATATTTCATAAGTCTCTGCTCTGCTCATGTTTTTTTGGTTTTTTTTTTTTTTGTTTTTGTTTTTTTTTTTTTTTTTTGGGGGTTGTTTTTGTTTTGTTTTGTTTCGTTGTTGTTTTTGTTTGTTTCAGCTCTTCCTTAGGTGCTGCATTAGGTTTCTTACTTTCATAATTTTGTCAGTGTTTATGATGGCCATGGGTGTGAAACAAACTATAATTTATTTTGATGTGCACTCAACCATTTTA
Source organism: Conus betulinus (assembly GCA_016801955.1). NCBI lineage: Eukaryota > Metazoa > Mollusca > Gastropoda > Neogastropoda > Conidae > Conus > Conus betulinus. The sequence continues at coordinate 29,040 of JADBJO010018291.1, read as the reverse complement.
TAACTGCCTGTGCTGCCACTGATAGTAGTGAAAGCTGTTTATTCATCTTATCACTTAGCTACTTTAGATGTGGGATCTCAACCCTTTATTTCTTTGTTTCAAACAACTGGTGATAAAGACTGAACTCTCAGCCATTATCGATAAGAATTTTGTGTTTGTGACTTACACATAGTCAATACAAAACTAAATAGGATAAGAATGGTTCTATCGCTAATATCACTGACAGGTCAAACCATCTGATATTTCATGTCATATTTACCATGCTGTAAATGTACTGTGCCAGTTGATAAACTACTGATTTTGTTAACCATAACAGTTACACTATCTCATATTGTCAGTTCAGGCACTGTCTCCGCCATCTTTTTATGTAAATAAAAGGAATTACATATAACTGGCTGGGCTCCACCTCTATGTTCCTGGCCGGAGTGGGATCCACCATCTTCATTCCTTTACCCATACTCCACAACCATCCAGCCTTTACCAACCCTACCATCTCTTACCACTTTCGGTCTGTCACACATTTATTTTACAAAACACTTGCTCAACCCTTCGTCTGCTTTGATTTATTCATCATTACTAAACAATATCAGTACCACATCACTTCTAGTATCAACGATATTCTAACAACATTTGGAAGGAATGCCTTCAGCAGTTCATTGACACAAAGAGAAAGGTTGGGAAATCAATAAATCGCATTTTTTTTGTTTTTGTTTTTGTTTTGTTTTGTTTTGTTTTGTTTTGTTTTGTTTTGTTTTGTTTTTTTGTTTTTGTTTTTTTGTTTTGTTTTGTTTTCTTTTAACGGGCCTTGCCCCCCTGGATTACCCCCCCCCCCCCCCCCCCCTCTCTCTCTCTCTCTCTCTCTAATGTCTCTATGCATGACAAGGACAGATGGTAAGACAAGGCTTTGGCCTAAAATCTTCATCCTTGTGTATTAAAGATCAATCAATCAATCTCTCTCTCTCTCTCCCTCTCTCTCTCTCTCTCTCTCTCTCTCTCTCTCTCTCTCTCTTTCTCTCTCTTCTATTTTCACTCGATGTTCCATCATCTCTCTTTCTTACATTATTCATTTCACTGCTTGTTGTAGTCCCTACTCAGGGCGAGGACTGGATGTAAAAAAGTACGTCAGTGATCTCCAATAAAGAATTTTGTCTTGTCCTTGTCTTGTCTCTGATTCCAAGCCTATGCTGTACCACAAAAATCAACCTGATGATTGTGAGTGCGTTACGAAAACAGTAGGAAATGAACGAAGGGGGAAAATTAAAAAAAAAAATTCTTTGCACTCAACAGACCTCCCACCGTGTTGGCATTTGTGCTTTATATGTGACTGTAGACAGCAGCCAACCATAGATGGTCAATTTCGAGCCTAGTTGTTTCCCTTGTGTACTGGTTTTATGTCTTCCGGTCAGTGTTACGACCAAACGACAAAAAGAGAGGGAAGGGGATAATGTAAGTTTGTGTTCCCTTCCGGATTTTTCTGTTAACTCCTCGATGTGCAAATATATATATATATATATTGAAAGTCTTCTACAATCTTGTCTGCTGAGCGCCGATGGATGAGAAGCGAGCAGAAGCTGAAATTAATTGAAGTTGAGCTCCTGAAGTTTTGCTGAACACATGCTGTGATGAACTGGGAAGTTCTCTCTTCTCTCTCTTTTTAAAATACTGGTTCACTCAAAAAATGAATAGGTCACCAGCGCGCATGTTAAAAAGTAAAATAAAATGAAATAAAATAAAAATAAAGTGCGACTCAAACCTGTTAGCCCCCAGGAGCGAAATTTGGCAACAAGGAGTCGCACACGATGCAAGTTGTACACAACAGTAGTAATAGTACATACAACTAATACTAGTAATTAATCAATCATACATTAGTAGAATAGAAGGCTTTTGCAGTCCTGCCGAACACATTTGTTAACGTTCAGCATTTGTTATAAGTCAGTAAACCAACGAAAGTGTGATAGTGGGTGGTTCACTGGTTGCATGAATCAGATGAGATTTATAAGACATGCCTCCAACTTTACTCCAAGTGATCACTGCACACGGGATCAATGAACTGAAAATAATCCAGCCAGTGGAAATTGTGCATGGCTGTCATTGGGGAGGGGGTTGGGTGGCAGAAGGGACAATTAAATCCTCCTTTATTTCTTCCATTTCATTTATTGTGAATATTTTTTAGCAAAGAGTGCCTTCATCTTGTCATCTGTCAATTTCATTTGTTGCTTCTATGACTAGAAATAATGGAATGAAGGGACTGCATCAGTGCATGCATGCGATTTGCAAAATAGTAATTACTATTAATACAATGCATTTTTTTTCCCCTATGATTGATTGATAGTCTAAGCCAGTTTTTATTGAAGTTGAAGGTAGGTATATATATGACAAAATCAGTCCAGTGTAACCAGATTTTACTGTTTGAGAATACAACTACACTAATCAATAGCAAGAAGAACATGGTGGAGAACAATGTCAGTACAGCAGATTAACAGAAGAAAAGGGTGAAAGGACTAAATTCTAAGTTCAAGTGTGTGCATTCTTGTCAAGTGTGCATGCTTGCGAGAGAGGGAGAGAGAGAAGAATAGATCATGTGTTGTGTGTGTGTGTGTGTGTTTGTGTACTGTGTGTCATGTGTGTGTGTATTGTGTGTGTGCGTAAAAAAAAAAAAAAAAAAATGCTGAAGAAGGTGTCATTTTTAAGTATAACTCTTGTCTACAGACTGTGTGACCCATGGCATTCTCTGATCATCTGGTGATGTCAGAGGTGAAGATCGAAATTGATGTCGCTGAAGAACCAGAACCACCATCAGGTCAGTGCCACTATTTCCTTCCTGTTGATCATGTGGAAGTTTCCATTGTTTGATTAATGACAGGATATCAGAGCACACAGTGCAGAAGATTGCCAGGTATTTACCTGCACCCCAAACCCACCTCTTCAGCATCTGTGGCGTGACTCCAGGTCCTAGCAGAAAGAAAAATGGTATTATTAAGCAATTCACACACTTTCTATGTCCACCATCTCAAGCTTGAATAAATTGTCATCCATTACCCTGTGTAGCCATCTCCACCATACTTACTGTTGTGTAATGCTGCTGTTGGTAAGTATTACTATTTCAGATGTATTTCAAAATCTGGGTTTTTGTTTGTTTGTTTTTTCACGGACATGATACTGTCAGTAGAATGTGGTTTCTCCAGCTTCACATTGTATGTCTGACTTCAGGGTTTGGTGGTGTTTATTATTTTTTTGCTTTTTTCTTGATTGTACATTTAGTAGTGTTGTAACTTCTATGTGTTCCTACTTGTACATTGTAGGTTGGTTGTCCACCATGTCGTGTCTTCAGAGTTTTGTGGTGGGTGTTAAATTTTTTTGTGACTGTACATTGTATATTCATTAATATCTTATAACTTGAGGTTAATCCAAATTTGACAGGATACTTGATGGTGTGTACTCTAAAGTCTAAGACTAAGAGATGTAATACACTATACAGTGTACTTAATCCTGTGTAAGGAGCTTGAACATTGGATTCATGCAGGAATATACTGCTTGAGGTCCTTTTATTCAGATCAGAAGCACAAGTCATGTAGGCATCACATGTTTCAGCCATCACCTGAAATCAGCAATAGTTTGACAAAATTTGGTACAGAGTTCTCTGGATTCAGATTGAAAATGAATTTGATGGGAAGTTGATCAGTTGGTGCAAAACTGCGATGCCAAAGTATTGTAGGCAGCAGATACAGCAGTCTCTGTGTGTCTTTCACACAAATGACAGATTACTTTTTATGATTACTATTGTGCTGTTGAGGAAGTCAATACAAAGTCATGGAGATGTTTTGTCATGCCTTTTTGTGTGTATGTGATAAAATTATTTCATTTTGGGGAAAGACTTTGGTTAAATTCTCAACTCTTGTCACTTTTGTGGTTTTGAAGTTTGTAATGAAGCTGCAGTGATTTGTTTGTGAAATTGCAGACTTCAGTAAGATGAAAATTTGCAAACATTGAGAAAAGACCAAGATCTTGACAGACCATCAGATTTGGAAATATGAGAAGATGTCTATAGTTTTTGTAGTGTATATGATAAACCAACATGTTTCTGTTGAGTTCTGACACAGATGAGGTGCAAAAATTGAGATGATTTCACAAAAGTGATTGTTGAGCAGTTGTTTTGATTGCCTTTGTAAGTTTGTTAAAAAGAGGCAAGAACACTTTAAATATTTGTTCAATTCCAGATACTATATTTTGATTATTAATATTAGTATTTCAGCTATTTGCTTTCATATTTATTCAGAATACAGAAAAAAAAAGGAAAGAAAGGCAACTAAGCCACTGACTGAGAATAGATTTTAGCACTACTTTGTGTTCATTTTGCATTGAAAAATTCTGTAACTTTTAGATGTATTAAAAACGTTTATTTTTGTATATGTGTGTGCTGTCTGTTAAGTTTTTATAGACTTGTTCATTTGAAACATGCAGACTCGATTCATATTTAAACAAAAGAGACACAAAAATCTATCATTCCTTTCCAGGTGTATTTTAGCTCGGGTTTTAAAACATTTAATGGAAACAAAATGGTTTGCATGTTGTCAGAATGTGTTTGCAAACATAATAAAATGCAAGTTTGTATTCTTTATGCAGAAAACTGTAAATAATGTTTGGGTAGCATTATCTTTAACCTTTTTAGCATCTATTTTCAGGAGGCACTATTTTTATTTGAACTAATGATCATATTGCTTTTAACATTTTACAGAAAATTTGTCTTTTGTTTTATACTAATTATCTAAAGCACATAATAATTCATAGCAGAGCACAACACACACACACACCCACACACACCACACACACACACACACACACACCACACACACACACACACATATTTGTTCACACACACACACATGCTTACACCTTTTAACTCAATTCGTTATCTGTGGCAAGTTCTTTCATGTTTGTTCTTACTGTGCCAAATTACTGGTAAACGTTGAGTTTAGAGTGGTTAACCTGGCACCTTGCTTGGTGGTTGTGGCATTGTAAAATTCTGTAGAGATGGATAGTATCAGTGTTTATTTTGTGTGTAAAAGGTGGTGGAAGGGAATTTGAGTAGGGAGGGGTGGGGAGCAAGAGACATACCAGGTAAGTGTGTTTTGTGTCTGAGTTCACATATAATAAGGTTTGGTCTTTGTCATGGCGAAGTGCTATCACTAGTTTCAGACATCAGAATTAAAAGCACTCAAGAAATACTATATTACCTGATTTATCATCGTCAGTTTTCATTGTAATTATTATCATTGTTATTGCCATCATCATCATCATCATCATCATTGGTGTTCTTTTTGTTGTTATTAGTTTGGTGGTTTGTTTTTGTTTGTTTTTGTTGGTGTTTTTTTGTGTGGTCTCTTTGTTTTTGGGGCCATCTTCCACTTTTCATTAAACTGTTTTTGGCAGAATGACACTTTCAAGTTTGGGTTTGCATCACTCTCTCTGATGTTCATGAACAGAATTTAGGTGTTCGGACTGTTCCACAAGAGAACATCCTATCTTCTGCCCTCTTTAGCATAAAAATTAACAACATTGTTAATTCAGTTCAGCAGGATTCTGACTGCTCATTGTAGATGATTTTGCCCTCTTTGCAACTGGAAGCTTGTACCCAAGTGTTCAGTGTCAGGGACCAGGTTTTTTGAGGATAAAATACATGTGTGGGTGGAAGAAAATGGCTTTACCTTTTCAGTTACTAAGACCCAGTGCATTCCCTTTCATAACTTGCATCAGTTCTTTGCTGATCCTGAAATCCAATATTTACAGGTAAAATTTCAGTTCTAGCTGTAAAGAAGGCCAAATTGTTGGGAGTTATTTTTTATCAAAAGCACAGCTTTCTAATTCACATTATTAAACCCTTGAAAACTTTTTGCCAGAAAGCTCTGAACATTCTGCAGGTCATAGCACACACTGACTGGAGGGTTGAAAAGAAAACTTTGTTGCACCTGTACATAGCCTTGGACCATTCTAAACTGGACTATGGCTGTGTTGTGTACAGCTCAGTGAGACCCTGCTACCTGAAACTCTTGGATCCCATTCCACATCAAGGGCTTGGTCTCTGTCTTGGAGCATTCCACACCACCCCAGTGTACAGCCTGCAGAGGCAGGGGAACCCACATCATCAACTGTAGGCAGAAAAACTATCCTTAAATTACAAATCTCTGAACTGGAAAACCAGGGCTGCATGTGACTGTTTTTAATCCTCAGTTTCAAAGTAAATTTGAAGAAAATCCCTTCTGTGTTCCTCTGTTTGGACTTCATATGCAGCCTTATGAGCAGAATGCCTGTCTTGATCTAGGAGTTGTGTCTGACTTCTGTTAATTTCCTGAGAAGCCTCCATGGACCTTCTTAACACCAGAAATTGGCTTTGATCTTGCTTCTTTTTGCAAAGAACCCACTGATCCTCAGGCATACAGGGCATTGTTTACTGATCTCTGTACAAAATTTCCATTGTTTTATGAAATATTTACGGATGGTTCAAAGTCCTGAAGATGGAATGGCTTGTGCAGCCTTTTCCCAAGTGTTCCTTTTCATAATCAAAGCAGATTCCATCAGATTGTTCGATTTACTCTGCTGGATGTACAGCTTTGGTTCTAGCTTTGAAGATAATCTCTCATTCTATAAAGAAGGACTTTCTGATTCGCTGTCAGCTTTGGAGACCATAGCTGGTCGTAACCTCTGCCATCCTGAACTTCTTTTTTTTTTTTTTTTTTTTTTTTACTTTTTACCTCTTTGAAAGCGAAAGGTCATAATGTTCTTGCTTGGGTTCCCAATCATGTTGGCATATGGGGAAATGAAGTGGCTGATCGTTTGGCCAGGAATACCATAACGAAAAAATTGTCCAATGTATACATCCCCTACTCAGACTTGAAACCAAAGGTTAATGATTATGTCAGAGACCTGGCAAGAGGACTGGAATACACAGACGGATAGCAGTCATTTCCAGATTTGTCCAAACCAAGAGTTGTCCTCGTCTACCTCTGGTGGTTTGCAAAGAAGAAATAGTTTTATGCCAGTTGCACACTGGCCATTCATTTTTAACTCATTTGCATCTTTTACAGAGTGAAGAAGCTCCACATTGCATCCCATATGATGGATGTCTCAGCATTAGACAATTTTGAATTGAATGTAGGGAGCTACATGATGACAGACACAAAACACTTAACGGCATGCAAGCTCATTGAAGACCTTGTTCCGGGATGTTCTCAGGGATTTGATTTTTTTGTGTGTTTTTTTTTTTTTTTTTTTTTAATTTTAATAGAAATAGAAATCGATGTTTTATAGAAATTTGATTTTAACGGGGGTATGACAGACTCTTTTTGGAGGGGTCATTTGATGTACAGAAATAAATGGTGTTGGATTTTAACTTTGCATTTTGATTCTGTCTCTTTGTTCTGTTTTATTTTGGTGTTTTCAGCCCACATGTGGCTTTTGTGGTTGAAACAACATAATGTGATTTGGTGGTTTCTTTGTCTTCTACACAATATCAATATAGCAGAGGTCCTGATACATCCATATTTTTCTAGGTTTTTTTTTTTCCTGTTTAATCTTTGTTTACAATGACACATTGGCCTTTGGCTGTTTGGGACAGGGGTGTTTGATGATTACAGTGATTATGATTATGGATTCAGGAATAATCACGTTTATTATTATTACCACAGACAATCAATCCTCTGTTTCAGACTGCGTTTATGATTGGTCTGAAATGAATCATGAGATCACAGCAAAAACACTTCATGAGACAACCTGCCAGAGTCCATCAGTTACCATCACCAAGTCTGAACCAGATGGACAGACAGATTTATGGTCAAGGTATTAAAGCTGAACCAGTTGATCCTGATGTGAAGAGGGATCTCCTCCACCAGTTCCAGAGAGCAGACTACCAGGAAAAGAAGGTAGATATCGGTCTTCAATCGTGCATTTGTTTGCACAGCTCCTCTGTATCGGCAGATTCTTTGATTGCAGAGAATTTTGAACACCAGGAATAAAAACCTTGCAATGAAGCATCAGATGTGAAGGGTGAGCACAGCGCTGTTTTCACTCAGTGGTGCTCTAATATTAATACACCATAAATGATGTTAAGATTAAACTTGTTGGGTGGCATTAAGTCTGAACCCAGCCACAGCTAATGTTGAAAGTGATATCATCATGACTGAACCCAGTCATATCAAAACATCAGCAGTGATGTCACCAAGACTGAACCAAACCAGTCACATCAAACATCAGCAGTGATGTCATCAAGACTGAACCGGTCACATCCAAACATCAGCAGTGATGTCATCAAGAACTGAACCAGTCACATCCAACATCAGCAGTGATGTCATCAAGACTGAACGGGTCACATCCAACATCAGCAGTGATGTCATCAAGACTGAAACAGTCACATCAAACATCAGCTGTGATGTCATAAACTTGATACCCGTCATAAAGACTGAACCAGAGACATCAAACTTCAGCTGTGATGTTATCAAGACTGAACCATGTCACATCAAACATCAGCAGTGATGCCTTGAAGACTGAACCAGTCACATCAAACATCAGTTGTGATGTCATCAAGACTGAACCAGTCACATCATGCATCAGCAGTGATGTCACCAAGGCTGAAACCCATCACATCATCCATACCATCAGTGATGATATCAAGACTGAACCAGTCACATCAAAGATCAGCTGTGATGTCTTCAAGAATGTACCAGTCACTTCAAACATTAGCAGTGATGTCATCATGAATGATGCTGTCACAGCAAGCCTCATAAGCGAGGTGTGGACAGAAGCACAACAAACGTCATGGTGATGGTGGCATGCGATAACGTCAGATCTGAATCCATGACAAGTACAGATGAGGACAGGAGCAGACAGGCAGCGATGATGACACAGGTTTGTGAAACTACTGTCTCCATTTCACTTTTTTTTCAGTAGAACTTATTTTGCACTAGTTTATTATGAAAATTTGATTCGGTCAGGTTGATTTTTAGTTGTGATGGAGCTTCCATCAATTTAATTAAGTCCCCAGACATAAATCAAATATGAAAACAAAACAATAAAAAAGTAATGCCCCTCCTCCCTCTTTGCTTTCTACCCCCTTCCCCTCTCCTCCTTCAAATCCTCCTGCCACCATCTGTCTGCTTCCAAATTTGCTAACGTTTGAAATTTGCATCTGATTTGAGTTTTGTGAAATTTGCATCTGATTGAGTTTTCTCTCTCTTAACAGAAGTAATAAGTGGCTTTTCCAGCGTGTTCAGGTCTTTCTGTAGGGGTCCTTACTTGAGAGTGAAGTTCTGTGATTTGCTGTGACAGCGGTAGGAATCATGACTTTCTTTAAGAAAGTCAAAGAGGATGATGTGGTCACAGTCATGGGGGGACTGAAATCAGGACAAATGGTGATGCCAATGGCTGAATAAGCTGACAGTGAATGAGTGATGGCAGTTAATATCCTGTTTGCCCCCAAAGTGAGCGTAGCTGGGGACCCGTGCCTGTACTGTTCATTCAAAAACAATCACCTGTACAGTGATGAAAAAGAAAAAAAAAAGAACCCTGAAGCCATCTTGATTAGCCAGAGAATGATGAAGAATGAAAGATGGATTAATTTAGTTCCATACCTTTTTCCAAAGATTTTTTTTTTCCCCTCAGTTTATACGAGTTGGAAAAAAAAAATCGGCGAACTAGGGCTGTGTTTTGTGTTTGTGTGTGTGTGTGTGTGTGTGTGTGTGTGTGTGTGTGTGTGTGAAGGGCAAATGAGGAAAAAGAGTATAACTATGATGTAGATTATGAGGTGTATGTGACTTTGTTTACACCTCAAAATCTCCTTCCTTCCCATTTGTGTGACAAGATCACAGGAATATTTGTCTCTGTGTGTGTCTGTAGGTAGGTTAGACACTTCAGTCCTTAACTTTCCTGAGCTCATCAGACAAACTAAATACTTTTCTATGCATGAATGCCTGTGGTGAATACTGTTTTTGTCCATTTGACAGAGAAGTTAGTCCATTGGCCTGGGGAAAAGTATGCTGCAGATTAGTCTTTGTTCTGTGCAGGAGAGGAGGACGTGGTGACCCAAAATGGGTTTTTTAAAATCAAGGATTCAGTTCATGCTGAGGGTGGGGAGGGGGCAAAAGGGGAGCTCCCCTCTCTGCCTCCTCTCCTCCCCTCTCCTCCTCTTCCCCCCTCCACCCCTCTTCCCATCTGCCACCCTTCCCAAGCCCCCTTTGCCTTCCTTCACCCAAACCCTCTGTAGTCAGCTGGGTTTTGAATATTATCACTCGCTTGAGAGCTGAAGTAGCAGCTCATTTAACTTACTGTGTCAGTTATTTTTACTGATATCCTTGAAGCTTTGATCCATTCACGTTAATGCAGTGAAAGATACTGGCTTGCTTTCTTTCTTTTTCTTTTTGTGTTACCCTGTTGATCTTTGATAAGACTGATAAAAGGATATGAGTGATGTTTAGATCTGGTCAACATGTTGATGGTAGTGATGTAAGATGATTATGACACTGAACATGAAGTAATATTTCTGTTTTATACAGGAAGATGACCAACCTGTGTCTTTCCGCTTGTCAAGCATCAGGGTCAGCTCAGAAACCAGTGGTTTGTGGTGTGTGCTCAGTACAACTGTGACATCAGTAGAAAAGGTGAAGTTGAAACCAAGAAAGAAAGAAAAATCTGTTCACTTGTGATATGTGCCCAGTAGATCATTTACACAGGCTGGTGATCTGAAGACACATAGATAATCCACAGAGGTCAAAAAAACCATTTTCATGTGATGTGTGGCAGTAGGACTTTTACACAGGCTGGTCACCTGAAGACTCACAAGATGATCCATACTGGTGAGAAATTATTTTTCATGTGATGTGTGCAGTAAGACTTTTACATGGGCAGGTGACCTGAAGACTCACAAGATGATCCATACTGGTGTGAAAAAAAAAACGATTTTCATGTAATGTATGGAGTAAGACTTTTACACAGGCTAGTAATCTGAAGACATACATGATAATCAATACTGGTGAGAAATTATTTTCATGTGATGTGTGCTGTAAGACTTTTACACAGGCAGGTTATTTGAAGACACACATGATGATCCATACTGGTGAGAAATTATTTTCATGTGATGTGTGCAAAAAGAGTTTTTACACATGTGTGTAGCCTGATGACACACAAGATGATCCATACTGGTGCCAAACCATTTTCTTGTGATGTGTGCAGTAAGACTTTTACATGGGCAGTAAGTTGTTGAAGAGGCACAAGATGATCCATACTGGTGAGAAACCATTTTCATGTGATGTGTGCAGTAAGAGTTTTAATGATGCAGGTCATCTGAAAGTACACAAGATGATCCATACAGGTGAGAAACCATTTTCATGTGATGTGTTTGCAGTAAGACTTTTACAAGGGCAAGTTATTTGAAGGCACACAAGATGACCCATACTGGTGAGAAATTATTTTCATGTGATAAGTGCAGTAAGAGTTTTACATTGGCAGGTAGTCTGAAGGCACACACAAGACGATCCATACTGGTGAGAAATTATTTTCATGTGATGTGTGCAGTAAGAGTTTTACACGGCAGATACTCTGAAAAGACACAAGATGATCCATACTGGTGAGAAATTATTTTCATGTGATGTGTGTGCAGGCAGATCTTTGGTGAGAGTTTAGACACGGGCAAGAACTCTGAAAATACACAAGATGATCCATACTGGTGAGAAATTATTTTCATGTGATTGTGTGTGCAGGAAGAGTTTTACAACGGCAGATAATCTGGAAAAGACACAAGATGATCCATACTGGTGAGAAATTATTTTCATGTGATGTGTGCAGTAAGAGTTTTACACGGGCAAGTGGTCTGAAGGCACACAAAGATGGCCCACAAAATGTCAGAAACCATTAGCATGAGATGTGTGGTGTACGACCTTTACACAGGCAGGTCACTTGAAGAAATACAAGATGATCTGGTGAGAAAATTATTTTTATATGATGTATGCAGTAAGAATTTCAGAGAGGCCAAATCACACGAAGAAGAAACACAAACAAAAAGTGATCCATACTGGTGAGAAATTATTTTCATGTGATGTGTTGCAGTCAGACTTTTACACTGGCAGATACTCTGAAAAGAATTCACAATATGATTCAAACTGGTCAGAAAGCATTCGCATACGATGTGTGCAGGAAGAGTTTTACGCTTGTAGTAGCCTAGAGAGACACAAAATCCTTACTAAATAGAAATTATTTGAACGTGTTGTGTACAATAAGACTTACACAAACAAGTTGCCTGTAAAAGGATAAGATTTTGCAATCCAGTGAATAATGTGTGCTGAAAGACTTGTACACAGGCAAATTACAAAGATATGCAAGGTAGTGCTGGTCAAAAATGATTTTGCTGTGCATGTGTGTTTTGTGCATTAATTACCTCTTACACAGTTGACTCCCGGTTTTCAGATGTGTACATTTGATGCCATACTCCCAGTATTTTTCCATTGTTACTGTTTCAAAAATTACATTGTCTGCGGAAAGATTCTGCTTACATCTTGTCATTCAAAAAAATCAGAAGACATTTAGCTGTCTTTAATATATTAATTATTTAACATATTCGGTTACTTTCAAATTAAATAATCAGTAAACAATCATGGCAGAGTTCTGCTAAAAGCCTAGCATCAAAATGTCCCCGAACTGGCAAGAATTTAAGCCTTTTTGCATGTCATGTAGCTTGAAAAGACATCAGATGATGGACGTACACCGCCCGTTTAGAGATTCTTTGCCTGTGATGTATGCACTGAGACATTTTTGGCAGCAGATTACCTGGTGGGACACGGATGATCCATCAGCAGAGTAAGACTTTTAGGGAGACAGGTGACTTGAAAGGACTCAAGATCAGCCATGTTGGTCAGAAGTCATGAATCTGTTTGTGTGCATCCAAACAATTGTACAGGCAGGTATCGGGAAGACGAAAGAAGAAATACAAGATGATCCTTACTAGTTGAAAGTCAAGTACATCATTTGGGTGCGAAAAGAACTGTGCCATAAGCATTTTTTTTTTCCATATCCAGATAACGTGAAAACAAAAGACAAAACATTGAAACAATACTGATCTGAAACAATTCTGTGTACACTAGGACTTCAAAGGCAGATAACATGGAACACACACACACACACACACACACACACACACACACACACCAGTGCTGCAAATTCATCTGAAATTGGTTTTATGCAATGTGTGCTGTATGATGTTATCATGTTCTGCTCAAGAGATGAAAATGTCACATGATATAAGTGGTAGTTCTAACATTGACTTGAAATCAGGAAAGAGTAAACAGTGATCTTTACTGAATTCTTAATTGAAGATATTTGCATCAAGACTAGTATACTTTAGTTGATAATACACATGATGACCAATGCTGGTTAGCTGGTTAGGGCAGAAGAAAAATCATTTTGTCTGCTGAGCACCATGAAACAAAGCCTGAGGAAAATTAGATACACTTGTTGATTGTTTTACTAGTCCATATATATATTATTTTTTTTTTCAGGTGGTGTGCATCTGTGTTTGTCTGTGTGTGTGAGCACGAGTGTATATACCCATGTTTGACAAACTGTTGGCATATTCCTCAGGAAGTTAGGCTTTAAAAACTTTGCAGTAAAATACTCATACTATGAACATGGTTTGGTCAAGAATATCAGCTGATGTACTGGTCTGACTCGTACTGAAAGGTAAATTGTGTGTGTGTGTGAAGGAATCTGTTTTACGTCTCGTCACACATATAGGTGATGCAGACGTCTAAATAACATAGTGTTTACAAATTTTAGACTATTATCATAAAAGATGAGAAGAGGACGAAGTGGTTACATAGAACAAAAATAAAGGATAGATGAATTATAGGACAGTAACTGTGAAAAGAGTTAGAGAAAAATAACTGATCTAACTTACGATTATGATTATAAAATGTTCCTTAATGGACTTTGCAAAAGGTTACTTGTTAATTTAACAAGAGAAACAACGAATCGAAAAAATCAAAGACATCAACAGGCCCAGTGTCAGCACTTGGGTATTATAACACCCATTCAAAAACACGGTTTTCATTAGTTCACAATCAAAACTCACTGTTGAACTGAAAGATCCCCACGACATACACACTTAACAGTCTGGCAATACTTTTGTTTCATAGGAAATTACATGAAAGTCTAAAAGTCAGGCTTGAAATCGGTTGGCTAATCGACACAAAGTTTGACAGTTTGCTGTCGAGGTTTTGATGAGGGAGTGTATTGACACAGGAAATCCCTCTCGATTATATGACTAATTTCCTTATATGAAAAAGGACAATCAACCTTAATACTCCTAATATATTCTTTGCTTCCTTTTTTTGCTGCTCTGTCTGCTTGATCGTTAAAAATGAAGGAGGTGTGCGATGGAACCCAAGAAAATACAACGTTAGTACTTTTCATGTAAAGACAGTGCAACATGTACTTAATCTCAAATAATAATTACTCTCTCTGTGTATTTTTTTCAAAACAATGTAAACTTTTTAATGCTGACTGTGAATCAACACAAAACAGGATATCAAATATTGAGACTGGCATGGAAATTAAATAATTAATGCCATCAGGACAGCAAAGTAGTATAGCTGTAAATATGGAATGATCCTTACCTAAATAATATGATTTTTCAGCTTTGAAATCTAGAATTACAAAGCCAGATCCTGCACTACCATCATCAAGAACTGAGCCGTTAGTGTATACTTTTCAAATAGTTTGTAAACTTTCTTCCATGTCAATTTTGACAGATGCTGCTAACACATGCGTCAAAATCGCTTAATTTAGATCAGAAGAAAATTTTTAACTATTTACTTCCGTTTGTTCCCAAGGGGGGTACCGGCGGAACCAGTATGCGAGACGCTACCTCATGTGGGGTTACTCTTTGATGAATTAAAAACATCTGAAACGTCGTAAAACAAAGCGTCTCTAAATTTGAATTTTTCTGTGCATTTTTCGGAAAAAAAATCAAATGTCGGATCTTGTAATTTAACTCTTCAAAGGTCGTCCACAGCAATCCATCTCGCTACATATTTTACAGAAACTTATTTTCCTTTCTCCATCAAGTGGCAAAAGGCCTGCTATCTTATAAGCTTCAGAGGACTTAGTGTGCACAGGTACACCCCAGGGCCAACTTTACAACTTTACTGTCGATTCTTTGAAGTTTCTTTAAATGCGATCGCGGAGCAGAAAAGAATACTTCCTGTCCAGTAAGTCAGTCTTGGTCGTACAAGACTGGTTGCTAAATGCAAAAAAAAGCTTTTAGGATCCTGTCCCCATGGAGAGTGACTGACAATTTTTAGAAAATTCGAACTTTTAACTGCTTTAGTAACAATTGAGTCAGTATGTTTTTTTTCAGTTTAATTTTGTGTAAGTAGGACACCTAAAATTTTTACTTCAAGTTTATAAAAAAAAATTCCCGTCCTCCCAGAAAGAATATAGGTAGCTTACTTAGGTTATATCCATTGTTAAAAAGAACCAAATGGTGTCTTTTCAACAGAGAAAAAAGCCATTTAAAACTGCATATAACTATTTAATTTATCCAGCTCGTTCTGAAAGAGCTTCTGAATATAATTAATGTGATGTAAATTTGTTCTTTTCTTTAAAGATACATTAATCCATATTGCAGTGTCATCAGCATATTGAGCTACCCTAGTGTATGATGAAAAACATGTATATTAAGTCATATAGCAGTACGTTGAATAACAATGGGGAGATTATAGAACCTTGTGGGAATTCCCATATTTTGTAGACCTTGGAGGATGATAAAGCCACACCAAACTTTGGCCATTATGTGTCTCCCACTTAAAAAGGACTTTCACATGATTGTAGACGTGACCAGAAAGACCCATTTGTTTTAATTTATACAATAATCGGCTGTGCCACACTCTATTGTAAGCTTCAGTAAGATCAAAGAAGGAAGGGAGCAAGGACACTTTTACATTTAGAAAACTGTTTCTTAATTTGAGTAGTTTGTCGTGTCCAGTGTCAGTGATCAATTTGTACTTTGTCCTTTTCTAAATCTAGCTTGATGTGAAGAAAATATATCATTTTTTATCACAGTAATTAGCCATTCTGAAATCTATTTTTTCTATGACTTTGCAGTATGAGACATGACTGAAATGGATATACAGGTAGACGTCTCAGACCGAGGCTTGCCCTGCTTTAGAATAGGAGTCACAATAGAACATCTTCCATTTATCAAGAATTTGTCCACATTCCCAATATTTTTCAAATAATTTATGTAAAATGACTATCCAGTTCTGTGGTAAATGGTTTAAACATAGTGTAAGAGATCTCATCCAAACACACCAAAATCTTTTCCAACAGACGGATAGTATTCCCGGCTTTCCTGTAAAGATATTGATGTGTTTATAGTACTATTGTTTGTTTGGATATAGGATCTCTATAGTTATCAGTATTTTTTTTCTTTCAATCTAAACACCTTTTGCTCATTAGGCCAAAACATACCATACTACATGTTTTAACGTAACATAGATGCAAAATTCCTCGGCCATTTCTTTGGGAGAGAGAAATTCTTTACTTGTTGTTTGATCGGGGTAATCTTGGAGGTTTAAAGCGAGCCCGATTTCATTTCTTTCACCTTATCCCACACTTTTTTCAAGTTCTTTTCAGTCAGATACTTCATTTAGACAGAACAGTGACCAATATTGTCTTTTTGCTTGCGCTGTAACTCTGGCTTTTATTTTTGTACTGCACATTTCTGTATGAGCTGCATCTTTTATCTCTTGCACAGGAACCTTTCTAAATTTTAGTCAATTAAAGAAATAAGCTGATGTTTTTGCTTTAACAGCCTCTTTGCAAGCCTGATTCCACCAGACACCAGACTTCCCCTGAGAATGTTTCACACCTTTTTCATCCTTTTTTTGGAGTAGCTAGTAGAGCAGCAGCCTCAAGAAAACTGCTTTCTGAAAAAGTCATCAAAAAAGATGTCAACATCCTCCACAAATAACTTCACTCTCAGTCTTTTCAGTGAGGTCATTTTGGAAAGTTTCCCAATCTGCCTTTATGTAATTAAATTTGGGGATATGATAACAATCACATCACTAACTTCAGATCCAACGGATTTCCTTAAAAAGATAAATGTATTGGCACCCATGGTCACTACTAGTGGGGGTCATTGGCTGTATCCCACTTTGCTGTTAATGCTAAAGCAGGTGAAAACAAAGGTAAGATCAAGCACTGATGCTCAGTGATGAGATAGAATTCTGGGATGCGCATAATTCTCCTGTCATTAAGTGAAAAAACTAAAGATGAATCCACAACAGTTTCCCAGAACAGTCAGGGTGGAGAAAAACGATTGATTTGACAGCCTTTATCCCAGAAAGGAGCATGAGAATTGAAATTGCCACCAACGGAACCCCACTTTTCTTTAGAACAGTTTAGAGAACGTAAACCAATTAGTATTTTTGCCCATCAGGGCCCTGAGGGTAATATAAACTGATGCAAAATGTAAAATTTGATTTGTTTTAAAACTTTCAATTTTACAAAGGATGCTGACTCATTACCTGTATCTTTTGTAAAAGAAAGAGGAATTAACATATGTGTAATCTAAACCATATTGTACATAAATAGCTGTACTAACTTTATCAGAATCTTTGCATATATGATAAACGGGGGATAGTAATAACCTCGTAACTTTGGCAATTTCTGTTGTGTGACATTTCAGGACTGAAGGAGAAGTACATGGTGAAATTACTTGAAAGATGCATACACAAATTAGCAATATTAGTTGATGGGCGTTCCATTGTAAAACTGACAAATTATCACATGTATTGTTCTTCTTCTTCCTGATCATACATTAACCTAATTTAAGGATGGGTAAGTATCATAAAGGTGACGTAGTACAATAACCAGATCAAACAACTGCGAAAAGCAGACGTTACCCAGAGAAGTGGGGGGATGATGCTTTGGAGATTTGTTTTTTTGACGAGGGCTGATCATGGATACGTAATTGACTCTATCATGAACTTTTGTATGAAGATTTAGGGATGACAGACTATCACAATGACCTCTCCTACTGAAAACTGCTTCACACAAGATGATGATGATTGGGCCCGATACTGACAAAAATGAACAAAAAAAAGGCGCCGAGCTGAAAATGCAGATGGAGATTGTTGCGCTGTTTTAACATCAAATACAGCAGGGAAGATGATTGTGGACGTTTTTTTTTTTTTTTTTTTTTTTTTTGCTGTCCCAAGAGGTGTCCATTGCATCATCTCAGAGGCAGTGCACCCACGCACGCTCATTCCGACACCCCTGTCCACACAGCTACAGCCCGGTCGGCCCTGCCGCAGCCCGGCACTGGCAATCCACAGGGAGCAGTCAATGTCAAGTCGTCAAGAGGCAACCCGCCGGAGGAGACACACTGCACTGCTGCCGAGTCACTTCAGTGGTGTTCAGGGGCGCCTGTTCTGATCTAACATATGCAGGACCACAACCTACTAAGCCCCCCTACAGATGACAATAATTGCTTAGTGAGTGGTGGAGCCGGCGTGAGTGAGCTCTGTCCCTCCGGAGGGCGGGTGCCACCACCCAATGAAAGCCCCCATGGCCTCGCCAATGCCGGTGACCCCGGCGGGAACAAACCAACCAAGGCCACAGACCTGGAGAGGACATCGAAATTGAGGTCACCATGAGAGCAGGGCATGAAGGGACCACAGAATTTGAGACTTGTTTTTTTATGCTGATCGCTGATGAGAAGGAGGATGATTAAGATGATGCTACGGATTTCCATTTTGGTCTGAGACTACATGACAGGGCTGAACTCTACGCTTCCTTTATAATATATCCCCGGCGCGTCAACCAGGCCCAGAGAGATACAGGCACCTGCAGTGTTGGTCAGGAAATTTGAGCAAACACTCTCTTAGAAACGCATCCATTAAGTGGATGAAACTCGACTGTGTGGTCCCCCAGTCTTCCCAACTGAGTCTGCAGCAAAAATCAACTCTGTGGTAGGAGCCGGTTGGGGCAGAAAAAAAAAACCACATGTCTCTGGCAGGATTCGAACCCATGACCTCCCAGCTGGGTAGTCCCGGGACGCTAATCATTTCGCCACGGCGGCTGGGTTTGACATTTAGTTTGATTAGCCCTCTGCCAGAGATCCTGTTGCTTTAGTAATCCAGGGGCAGGCCACTCTCCATGTGTGTTGTGTGTTTGTGTGTTTCAGCACACACAATGTAACAAAGACATGAAATAGTAGAAATCCAGGGTAACCAACAGTTGTTCAGAACCTTTACGTATCTTGGATGTAATAATGTGAAGAGATTGCACTTCTATGCAGGTAACTTCTCACGATCCTAGTTCATGAGATAAAAAGCCAGCAATAAACGTCATAGTTGGGGGATGGTCTGGCCATGCTCACAGCCATTTGCTTTGTCAGAAACACTATTCAGTTCAGTGTTTTATTGACTTTATTCCGATTGTTTTTCCATTCACTATGACGTCACCACCAAGCACTTTACGTACTCGACCTTGCCGTACATTTACCACAGATCAAGTGCTGGGAATATTGAATACAGTTGGTTGTTCCTAATACAGATGAAGAAGACCCAGACAGACCCACGAGTAAAGAACGATAGTGAGAGGGCTTGACCGAATTATTCCAACGTGAAGCGTTGGACCGTTGCCAACTTGTTATGAGAGGCTGATAAGACGCCCACTTACTACCCTACCGCGTGTGCCCCAGTGTTTTGCGTTGAGCCAGCCAACACTGACTGACTGTTCACTAACTCTATGTGAGGGAGCCAAACTAGACTTTAGGCAAACGAACTTCACACACACGCTGTGGGCCCACTCTCGCTGGTCGAGGTTGAAAGGGGGCGTGGCCAACTGACACATGAGAGGCGAGTATCACAGACGTCTTTTCGAGTGGGTGTACAGCTGATTATATAGATCAACTGAATGACAAGGGTTCAGAGACCAACAGGCACATGAATGACTTTGTGTGTGTTTGTTGTGTGTGTGTGTGTGTGTGTGTGTGTGTGTGTCCCCTTTTTCTTTCTTTACATGCGTACCAGTTAGGCAAGAAAGTGAATGTGTGTGTTTGGGTGTGTGTGTGTGTGTGTGTGTGTGTGTGTGTGTGTGTGTGTGTGTGTGTTCCCCTGCTATTGGAGTAGTTGTATTTGTGGCTGTTTCATGCACTTTTCTGTTGGAAATACCATACTTTCTGGTCTTCAGTTGTGAGTGGAGTATTTTTCCTCCATTGTTGAGAGTTTGTTGGCATTCTTTCTTTATTTTTTACGCTTAGAAGAAACATAACATTCTTTTTTTTTTTTTTGCATTTTTTTTTTTTTTTTTGAAAATCACAAAAAAATTGAAATGGTTGTTGACTTACCATTACTAACATGTTACGATATAATAAAAGTACAGTGTATCTCCTCCATTTTACAAAAAAATAGCATGAGAATTGGTTGTTTAGTTCCAGAGATATCCGCGTTTCACATATGCTGGTATACAATAAGAGTTTTTTTTTTAAAAATGGCTGCGCGATGGAGATTTATGCAAAATAGAATGTCTGGCGGTGAAAGGGTTAAAAAGAAATAAAACAGTTGTCATTTGAACCATACACTCTTTTTATGATATGGCCGCGGAGAACCCATACTCAAAAATGTGAGAATTGAATACACAGTGGCAGTTGTGTACGAGTTATAGCAACCAGCGCTGTCAATTAGGATATAATCTTTTTAGGACATTTTTTTTGTGTCTCCTCTTTGAGCCACTCCTGTGGCATTACCCCCATGATGCTCATTCTGCTCCCCATTGACAGACGGTGTCTGGGTCGTCCTGTTGCCCCCCTCCCCCCCCCAGCACTGGCATTCCGCAGGCAGAGTCAGTGTCAAGTTTTCATGAGGCAGGCCACCAGAGGACACACAGCACTGGTGCTGAGTCACTTTGGTGGTGTTCACTGCTGCCTGTTTCTGATCCAGTGTACGCAGGACACCTCATACTAAGTCCCTAACTAACGACAACAATCCTCTTTTAGACATGGGAGCCAGCGGTGAGGGTGCCATCATGTTCATCCAGTGATGGTCCCCATGAACTTGCCGATACCAGCAGCCTTGACACAAACTGGCCCACTGTGTAGACATGGAGAGGAAATCACAGTTGAGGTATCAGATCAGAGAATGGGGCATGAAGGGCAACAGAACTTGAGACTTTTTTAAATACTGATTGACCATACTGAAGATGATGTTGTTCAACTCCATTTTTAGTCTGAGACTGCATGACAGGACTATACTCTGTGCTTGCTTTCATAATGTAAATCAACCCAGCCTGAGAAAATACAGGCACCTGCTTTGTTGGTTAGGAAACTTGAACAAACACTGACAGTGACGCATCTATTTAAACGGATGAAAGTATACTGTGCTGTTCAAGTCCTCCCAGTTGAAGTTACAGCAAACTCAAACTGTGGGCAGGGAGCCGATACTTGATGAGGACAAAATGTCCCACAAAAAATGTAAATGGCTCTGAGGGGAATCAAACCCCGACCCTCCGGCCAGGAATCTGTGCTGTTAACCATAGCGCTAGGTCAGCTGATGGGAGAGCATGTCTTGTACAACCTGCTCATCTGAAGAGGAATAAATACAGTAAGCACACTTAGTACTGTAAAGTCTTCATAAACTGTCAGTAGTGGACCGAATGTGTGAAGGTGGCATTGTCAGCTGATGGGAGAGCATGTCTGTACAACCTGCATCATCTGAAGAGGAATAAATACAGTAAGCACACTTAGTACTGTAAAGTCTACATAAAAACTGTCAGCAGTGGGTGAATGGCATTGTCAGCTGATGGGAGAGCATTGTCTTGTTACAACCTGCATCATCTGAAGAGGAATAAAACACTTACAGTAAGCACACTTAGGCTACTGTAAAGTCTTCATAAACTGTCAGTAGTGGGTGAAATGGCAAATTGTCAGCCGGGTGAATGGGAGAGAGCATGTCTTGTACAACCTGCATCATCTGAAGAGGAATAAATACAGTAAGCACACTTAGTACTGTAAAGTCTTCATAAACTGTCAGTAGTGGGTGAATGGCATTGTCAGCTGATGGGAGAGCATGTCTTGTACAACCTGCATCATCTGAAGAGGAATAAATACAGTAAGCACACTTAGTACTGTAAAGTCTTCATAAACTGTCAGTAGTGGGTGAATGGCATTGTCAGCTGATGGGAGAGCATGTCTTGTACAACCTGCCTCATCTGAAGAGGAATAAATACAGTAAGCACACTTAGTACTGTAAAGTCTTCATAACCTGTCAGTAGTGGTAAATGGTAAGCATTAGTACTGTAAGCTGATGGGAGAGAATGGCATGTCTTGTACAACCTGCCTCATCTGAAGAGGAATAAATACAGTAAGCACACTTAGTACTGTAAAGTCTTCATAACTGTCAGTAGTGGTGTGAATGGCATTGTCATGTCGCTGATGGGAGAGCATGTCTTGTACAACCTGCCTCATCTGAAGAGGAATAAATACAGTAAGCACACTTAGTACTGTAAAGTCTTCATAAACTGTCAGTAGTGGGTGAATGGCATTGTCAGCTGATGGGAGAGCATGTCTTGTACAACCTGCATATCTGAAGAGGAATAAATACAGTAGCACACTTAGTACTGTAAGTCTTTCATAAACTGTCAGTGGTGGCAATGGCATTGTCAGCTGATGGCTAATATGAGAGCACAATTACAGTACGCACTTGTACAACCTGCATCATCTGAAGAGGAAATACAGTAAGCACACTTAGTATGTCTGTAAAATCTTCATAAACTAACATACAGTAAGTGGGTCAATGGCATTTGGCATCAGAAGTGTGCTATCAAAGTTTGATATGCAGTAAAGACTGAACTTAAACATTAGACATTAGACACTTCCCGTTCGAACCTGACAGATTTGATGAATCTGCTTAGAGAGAGAGAGACAGAGAGAGGTGTGAAAGCAAGATTTAAGACAACTGGTGGCCTTTTATAGATAACCTGATTGCAAGTAATGGAAAGATCATGGGTTTTCATCACCAGTCAAACCTTCTGCTGTGGTTATTTTACTCCAACTTAATGTTTAAGTAACTCCACCTGCTGGACCCTCCCCAGGCAATTTTCAGGCTTTTTATACTTTCTTAGGTCTCTCAAGTCTGAACATATGATTGGTATCTCTTGTATGGGAAACTGTGTTCATTGTGATGCTTGCAATGCGATGCATGTGTGGAGTGTGATTGTGATGGATTGTGATATAGTGCATTGATTGATTGGTGACATGACAGTGGATTGCCCAGCCCTTTAATACACCTTTGTGGTGTGACATCGTGAGCTCATACTACATGGTGTACAGCCCAGCTTCCTGATACACAATTGCAACACAGTGTGTGGGTTCAAGTCATAGTGAATTGCCAACCTTCTGTCATAAGTATAGTATTGTATTGTGATGTAGTATATGAGTTCGTAGCAGTATGAACTGTCAGTCCCCGAGTGATACAACTCTGCATTGTCACATAGTGTGGGAGTCCACTGGAAAGTGAGATGTCAACCCCTTGTTCCCTCCCTCCCCCCCTCCACCATTGTACCCTCTTCCCCCACCACCTCACAGCACCTCTTCATTTTTGCAGAGTTATGGTTATTGACATTTTCACCGTCGTAGCCTTCAGTCCACGCTCCATCTTTCCTGCCCTGATTCCCCTTCCTGCCGTCCCCATGTCTGCTCCCTTCTCTTCCCCCTCCCCCGCCTCTGTATTTTTCAATCCCCCTCCCTCCACCCATTCCCCCCCTCCTGACCCACCTATTCCTTAATTGCCTGTGTCTAAATTTGTATTTATATATTGTATATGTGTGTGTGTGTGTGTGTGTGAATTTGATTACTATAATATTTCGAATTGAGTAAACTAAGTTGAAATATATCTGCTTTGAGCTCTGAGTGAAAATCTGTGAATGTGTGTTGTAAGCCACAAATATGTTCCTGTATAGTCGGTGATACCCTAATGTAGGGCTTGAAAGTCTCTGTATATGAATATTGGTTTCCATTGTTACTTTGATTTGTAAAGATCGCACCAGTTTCTAGTGACCAGTCTAACTAAAGACAGACATAGTAAAGATATGATGTGTTCTTTGTGATGAATGCTTTATAATGCCTACTGCACTTTTTTTTGTCGGATCAGATACTTTTCATTTTTGTATTACCGAGGTTGTATTGGCATATGAAAAAAGCTGCGCACATAATTCAGGGTGTCAGTGTGAAGTACTGTCTGCTCATCTGTCTCTGTTGTCATGCCTGTCACTGTGCCAGTGTTATGAGTGGATGAATTGGATGATGGTCTGATTATGTCCACAAAGAGTTAGAGAGAGTATGTGTGTGGTGGTGTGTGTGTGTGGGGGGGGGGGGGGGGGGGGGAGGCCTCTGTTTCCATGTTCACGTCTGGCATTAACCTCTCCTGCTCTCAGCGGATAATGCCCCGATTTTTTTTCTTGTTAGTGGTCTCAGCTGGAAAACAAAAACATCTGATGGACACAAAAAAAGTACCTTAGAAAGACCAGAAATAGTGATTGCTCAGTAGTACGGTGGGAACAAGAGGCTGTGCTGTGGTCCACCCCTCCCCTCTCCCTCTTCTCTCTGGTTTTCGAACATGTGGAAGATGGACTCCCCTACTCCCCTTCCTCCATCCCCTACTTTTACAAAAATTTTTCCTTTCATGCTTTGGTTTAATTTCATGGCTATGCATGTTTGCTGTTCACAAACACAGCATTCTACAAGATGCAAGAAAGACTTGGACACTGTATGGAAAACAGTAGTTTGGGGAGAAAAAAGAGAGAGAGAGAGAGAGAGAAAGTCTGTTCACAATGGCCTTTGCTGTTAGGGGCCAATGTTTTCAGGAACACCTTGAGCATGTGTGTGTGTGTGTGTGTGTACTCGCACATGTGTGTGTGTGTAAACAAACATGAGAATGTTTATATGATACTGATTTTCAGTCTGCAAGATGAGAATGTTTATATATGAATTGATATCAGTCTGCAACTTTTTTTTTTTTTTAAGATCACTGTGCAAACATGAATTCTTGTTTGGATTGCAACATTGTGGTCTCCATTTGAATTATTAATTAGTTTTTTTTGTTGTTTTTGTTTTTGTTGTTTGCATGTAATCATTACCGCGATTAAAACCAAATGGATATTGGTGAAGTTTTTGTTTGTTGTAGTTGTGCAGGAACTTTGTATGAATTTTGATCTATCCGCACTTAAAAATTCATCTGTTCATTTGTTCTCTTAATCATTCACCAATGTACTCGTTTCACTTTCATTTCTCTATCTGTCTGTTTGTCTGTCTGTCTGTCTGTCTGTCTGTCTGTCTCTCAATCTCAATATCACTCAGTCTCCAACCCATGCTCAGTCACATAGTCGCATGTACATACAAATTCATACATGCAGTGTATGCAGTCACAGGTGATTCTTTGATAGAAGATTCTAAATTAGGAATTCTCTATTGTCGTAGGACAGTTTTGAATGTTAATTTAGCTCAGAATGGTTTTGCTTGTCATATTGAACAAACAAAAGAATGTTGTTTTCTTTTGTTGCTGGTGTGGCAGGATGTGGATGGGCATTTTTAACATGAAATTGTATTGCAGTTGAACAATAAATTCAATGTAGAAATGCAAACCAAAACAGATGGTGGGCTAAAGTAGGAGCCACACATGTACTGATGCTGGACAAAGTCATAAATAAAAATGGAATGAAGCACAGAATGCACTTTGTTCTGTCATCATTGGCAGTGTTCTGTAGAATGGAATTAGATGTGTGAAGACTTCATATCATCTGTCCTCTGAAGATGGAGTGTGACTGCCTCTGTGGCAGGTTGATCAGAAACAACCTACATTATGAGCACACTGTATGAAATGCATTGTTAAGATGCATCTAAATAGCAGGTGACTCAGGAGCGTTCAGATGATGTATACAAGCCACTGCCAACGTCATCTCATTTCATTGGTCTTACCAGCTCACACATAAGGAAAGGTAATGTTGCTTATAGCCCAGCCGACCACAAAGGGCCATATCAGGGCTGTCACCACGTTAAAATCAACTCACAAGTCATTCCTTCACACAACTCTTTAAAATACATCACACTAAAAACCTATCCGAACCTTCTTAAAAATCTTCCTCTATAAAACCTCCTATCATTCACTCCAAGCATACATGGAGGCCATATATGGTATTGAGTATTATAATTTTTTTCTGACCTGGTTCCACAGTAGATAAAGTTTACCCCATCCTCGACAACAGAAAAAAAAATACTTGCCCGTCAAATGGTGATGGTTTTGAATTATGTAAGATTTTAAATCATGAAGAATTGGGAAGCACAGTTCACACAGGTTTGGTAATACTGTGCAGATATACCTAACTCTGGAGTCAAGTCAGTGGTCTGTCTGTCTGTTTATCTTTTCTCTCACTTTCGAGCGCGTGTGCGCGCGCATGCACGCACACACAAACACACACAGAGAACGGGAGAGAGAAACACACAC
>JADBJO010018290.1:5000-35663 GCA_016801955.1 Conus betulinus | reverse complement strand
CCGTCGGATTTTAGAACGAAGGTCAAGATTACCCACTGTACCCAAAACTGGGGGGGGGGGGGGGGGGGGGGGGGGGGAGGGGGGGGGGGGAGGATTAGAGGTGTCAAATGTGAAAACTGGGAGTCTAATACAGACACTTTCTGGCATTTATTAACCTTTTTATCTATTCTTTAACAACTCAGATCAGTAATGGATTATGATACATTCAATGATTGTGTTTTGAGTGTGCTGCGAGTATAATTCAGTCGCATCAGAATAAAACCAGGCAAGTGACGTGACATACTTTTGTACATGCGAGACAGGCTCATTTCTGTCCTTGTTTGTGCGGTTTGTACTAACAATCAACCCTTACCATTCAACAATCTGGGATTCATCAAAATAAGTCGTTGCATTTTATTTGTTTTGACCCCTTTGTAGTAATTCATTATGAAAAGCTTGTTCCTTGTGCTTAATGGAAGTGATACTAAAAAATTATGTGAATATGAAAGGTTTAAAGAGTTAGAAAGATTATACCATGGGCGCGCGCGCGCACACACACACACACACACACACACATATTTGACAAAATGAAGGCGCATGCTATTTATTTCACAACAGTGGCTTAACTTCAGAAGTTCTACCTTTCATTCCGTCAGCGTTAGATTGGGCTTCCGTGGCAGATGGCCGCATGATTCACGTGCTCATAATTTCTTTGTGAATGTGTCAGCAATTGCAGAGAGGGTTCGAATCCCATCAGAGTCATGTGGGTTTTTCTGCCCCGACCGGCTCCTACCCAGAGTTGAGTTTGCTGCGGACTCAGTTGGGAAGACTGGGACCACACAGTCGAGTTTCATTCACTTAATGGATGCGTTTCTGAGAGTGTTGCTCAAATTTCCTGACCAACACTGCAGGGTGCCTGTATCTCTCGGGCCTGGTTGACGCCGGGATATATTATGAAAGGAAGCGTAGAGTACAGCCCTGTCATGTAGTCTCAGGACCGAAATGGAAATCCGTAGCATCATCTTAATCATCATTCATCGATCAGCATAAAAAAAAAAAAAAAAGATTCTTCTGTGGCCCTTCATGCCTGCTCTCATGGTGACCTCAGTTTCGATGTCCTCTCCACGTCTGTGGCCTTGGTTTTGGTTCCGTCGGGGTCACCGGTATCGGCGAGTCCATGGGGGCTGTCGTTGGACGGACGTGGTGGCGCCCTCCGGAGGGAAGAGCTCACTCACGCGGCTCCGCGACTAAGCAATTATTGTCGTCAGTAGGGGGCTTAGTAGGTGGTGTCCTGCGTATGTTAGATCAGAACAGGCGCCACTGAACACCACCGAAGTGACTCGGCAGCAGGTGCAGTGTCCTCCTCCGGGTGGGTTGCCTCTTTGACTGCGACTTGACATTGACTGCTTCCTGTGGATTGCCGGTGCCGGCCGGGCTGTGGCTGTGGACGGGGTGTCGGAATGAGCGGCGTGGGTGCACTGCCTCTGAGGTGGCGCAGAGGTGGGACAGCTGTAGAAATCAGTTGGCATGCAGTATCTGGAACTGTATGTCTTTCTATCTTCAACTTTTGCCGATGGGCTGAGAAAGTTCGGTGAAAAGTTGATTGACCCGACATATACAAAATATGTGTGTCATCATGACCCTCATTTTTTGAAATATGTGCGTCAGATCTGAAATACATGATAGACCCCTAGTCGCGTGTCGTCAGAAGCACTGCAAAATTCTTTCTGCACTAGTACATATGTTTATCATATCATGCAGTTTTACATACTTGGGTTTGTATGTGTAAAGAGATGGGAAAGAAAAAGGAGAAATGATGTGGATGCGGAGAGCAAAGGGATTGATATATGGAGGGGATGGATCAGTTGGTCTGCATGAAGCGTCAAATATTCTAATGCTTTAGTTGGTAAGGAATATGAATGTAGCACAATTTTATACTGATTGTGCATAGGTACAATTATCCTCTATGAATCCTTACATGAATTATTGAATAAGACTCGGGTATGCTTTAATCATGGGTGCAAGTCTTCAGGCATAGACTGGAAATCAGTATCAGAAAATGCTTTGAAATTTCTTCGTATCAGCAAGGACTGTGTTTGTGCAGCCTCTGGTTTGACGAGACTTTTTTTTGTTTGTTTGTTTCTTTCCAGTGGGTAGATACTTTGGGAACTTGATGTTTTGTCTTTGGTTCATCTTGAATGTACTTGTATTTTGGGACGCATATTTAGATCGAGAAAAAGTGTTGCTTACAGATTATTGGTTAGAGTAACAAACCATTTGCACCGCGAAGATAAAGAGCAAACAGATTTATGGGTGAGACAAGGCATAGACGACACCCCCCCCCCCCCCCCAATTTTTCCCTCCTGGACTTTCTCTGCCTTATTCACTAGTAGCAGACTATAATGAATCAAATCAGAAGTATTGAAACACCCTGGGGCATCCAGAGCTTCAGATATGTTTATGTGAAATTTGTAGATGGCGCATCACATATCAAGGTCGTGCACCAGTCTGTCGAGAATGTCACTCAGTTGGCTTCATGACAAAGTGCTGTTGTCACAGGAGAATGTCACTCATGTTGGCTACATGACAAAGTACTGTGGTCACAGGAGAATGCCACTCATGCTGGCTTCATGACAAAGTACTGTTGTCACAGGACAGTGTCACTCATGTTGGCTACATGACAAAGTGTGTTGTCACAGGAAAAGTCACTCATGTTGGCTACATGACAAAGTGCTGTTGTCACAGGACAGTGTCACTCATGTTGGCTTCATGACAAAGTGCTGTTGTCACAGGACAGTGTCACTCATATTGGCTTCATGGTAAAGTGCTGTTGTCACAGGACAGTGTCACTCACTCATTGGGCTTCATGGCAAAGTCACAGGAGAATGTCACTCATGACAAAGTACTGTTGTCACAGGAGAATGCATGATGCTGGCCACATGACAAAGTACTGTTGTCACAGGAGAATGCCACTGATGCTGGCATGGTGACAAAGTACTATTGTCACAGGAGAATGCCACTGATGCTGGCTTGGTGACAAAGTACTATTGTCACAGGAGTTAAAAAAAATCATTGAAAAAAAAAGACATTGTAATGAATAAGGAATTGATGGATATTTAGAACTTATCTTCAAGCTGACAAGATTCAATTACATATCTGGCTGACAGGTGTCAAGCTCAGTCGGTTATGATTTGCAGTGAA
The DNA here is from genome assembly GCA_016801955.1 of Conus betulinus. Classification (NCBI taxonomy): domain Eukaryota; kingdom Metazoa; phylum Mollusca; class Gastropoda; order Neogastropoda; family Conidae; genus Conus; species Conus betulinus. Next base: position 32,483 of record JADBJO010018290.1, on the reverse strand, counting down.
CGCATTAGACATTGTGAGTGAAAGTGTATTAAGTGCAGTGCAATGAGGATGCTGAAAATGAGCTGTTGTACTGGCGCCTTCAGCTAGATGAGCAAACCTAGTCACTCCTGCCCCAGCTTCATCCCCAGCTTCTTGAGCGACAAGCTGACTTATGTTAATGATGCTTTCTGTTTTTATCGGCCGTCTCCATCGACAGCTGTATCATGATTTCTTTAACATTAATTTGAAGAGGTTGTGTATGGTTTTCCACCATGAGCTTTTTTGATGCCGACTTCTAAAGGTGACAGTGTGGATTCCAAGGTGGCACAAAATGCAAAAGTGGTTTCCTCATATTGGGCTTGAAATTCTAACTGTAAGGATACTAGACACGGCATAGGATGTGAATGGAGATTGTTACTGTCATAAAAAGTGTAACTCTTGATTTAAATTTAAACATCACAGTGACTAGCTGTTGTCTTTTGAATATAAACCGACTACCTATTGACTGTTTTTTTTTTTTTTTTAAATTAATCTTTATGAATCTTTGGCTGTCTAGTGGACTATGTTTCACTGTGATGTTACTGTTGTCTAGTGGACTGATGTCTGTGGTGTCACACTGTGTCTGTCTACTGGAATGACGTCTGTGATATTACACTCTCTAGTGGCGGTTGGTGGTGTTACTAGTGGACTGACGTCTGTGGTGTTACACTGTGGCTCTCTAGTGGACTGATGTCTGATGTTACACTGGTCTGTCTAGTGGACTGATGTCTGTGATGTTACACTGTGTCTGTCTAGTGGACTGACGTCGGTGGTGTTACACTGTGTCTAGTGGACTGACGTCGGTGGTGTTACACTGTGGCTGTCTAGTGGACTGATGTCTGTGGTGTTACACAGTGGTCGTCTAGTGAACGGGTGTCTGTGGTGTTACACAGTGGCTGTGTAATGGACTGATGGCATCTCTGTGCATTGCTCAGTGTCACAGCCCCAGCAAGACGAAGACGAGGACAGCACTAGCTTCGCCACGTTGGAGTCACCCCTGGTGTCCCGGGCCGCTCCAGAGGCAGGAAACAGTCCACACAGCCTCAGCAGAGGCAAGAGTTCGAGTCGATGTCCCCTGGTGTCCCGGTCCCAGCGAGTCGATCCAGAGGGTCAAGAAAAGTCTACGCAGCCTCAGCACAGTTTGAGTCGATGTCCCCAGTTGTCCCGGGCCCTCCAGAGGCAGGAACGTCCACGCAGCGAGTCGATGTCCCCCAGGTGTCCCGGCCCCTCCAGAGGCAGGAACGTCCACACGAGCGAGTCGATGTCCCCTGGTGTCCCGGGTCCCTCCCCAGAGGCAAGAGGCAAGAAAGTCTACGCAGCCTCAACAGAGTTTGAGTTGATGCCCCCTGGTGTCCCGGGCCCTCGAGGGGGAGGGGAAGGGGAAGCCATGAATGCTTCACACCATATGTTGTGGGTAGGGGTGCTGCTGGCCATGGGTCCTGGACCGGTAGTTGTAGTGCCCCTTGCGTGGGCCACATTAGATTAGGCACACACACACACTCACGCGGACATGGCACAACACAACGGCAGCCACACACATTCAGACAGTTCAGGTCCAGGCTTCGCTACAGCAGACTCCACACAGCATGCACGCACTGACAACCCAACCCATAACTCATAGGACTTTTTATTGGACAACTTCAAACAGCATGCAATCACTGACAACTCAATGCGTAACTCACAGTTCTTATCGGCCAACTCCACACAGCATGCACCTGCAGACAACCCAACCCATAACACACAGGACTTCTTGTCGGCGCGGCCAACGCTACACAGCATGCACGCACTGACCACCCAACTCACAGGACTTTGTGGCGGCATGGGAGGATCCCTCCCTGCCCCATGATGCTCCTAATTCACACCCGCTAGGATCCCTGGACAGCAGCCTTCTTCCGCTGTGCCTGGCACTTCTAACAGCAGAGAAGGGAGGGAGGGGATAGACAAGGGACGGAGGGGGTAGATGAAGCTGGGAATGATGGAGTTAGGACGTCGGCCCTCGGCTCCCACAGGAGAGCGACCCTTACGTCGCTCTTCTCGAGCACGCCGACCCACGGATCGTTACCAGTCAGTAGATTTTAGGACGGATGGCTACCTCCGTCGTGTAGAGCGGGATCGTAGGAGGAGGAGGGCGGGTCGGCGCTAGTTTCTTTTCTCTTTTTTCCCAGAATTAGGGCTAGACGCAAGTAGGAAGTAGGGCCATAGGATAAGCAGGGAGAAAGAATAGGTGAAGGGTAGGAGTAATATTTATGGGGTCTAAAGAAATAGATTACATTCTGTAGAGTCGATCTGCGGATGGGGGTAGCGAAGTGAGGTAAGGTAAGGCAATGATGCTTATAGCCAGCCGACCGCAAAGGGCCATATCAGGACTGTAACCACGTTCAAATCAACTCGCAATTCATAGAAAAAAAAACCCCAAACTTTCACAATCTCTTTTAAAATGGATCTTCCAAAAACGCACCAGAAACTTCGTTAAAACTCCTTCCGTAAAAAATCTTAAATCAGATGAAAAGTGTTGAGCATTAGTAGTAATTCCATTACAACATGATTCTCTCTTCTCCTTTTGCCAGGCACAGCAGTAGTTTCATCATTTTTTTTTAGATTTTCATTTAAGAAGAAAACATTAGGTGTACAATTGCAAGCTAATTTTCATACAGTTCATTTTGAGTTTGAAAAAGACTAATTTATCTTTATAAAAATAGTTTATAACCTAAAGCAATGTAGTTGAAAGTGTAGGGAAACTATAGGCAAGGGCCCAGGCCGTAATGGTGTGATTATAGGTATAGGTTAACATAGGGGGGGCCAGCAGCGCCATTGTGACTCCTCTTTATCTTTTACATGATTTTTAGAAGAAAAAAATGTGGCTTCTTTCTTCAATGGTTTTTCATATGTTTTTTGTTTGTCATATTTCTAGTGAATAATGTGTGCTCATTGATAGTGTATTCAATGGCATTCATTGACTCCTTTATTGTTTTTTCAAGATTGGAAAAAAAGTCTTTATGGTCTCCCTTTACTTCTTCCCTCAGTTACTCTTTCTGTCTCCCTCCCCTCCCTCTGTCTCTCAGTCTGTCTTTCTCTCCGTCTGTCTTTGTCTCCCCTCGCCCCAGTCTATCTCTGTATCTTCTCTCCGTTGGTCTGTCTGCCTTTCTCTCCCCCCCCCCCCCCCCCCCCCCCCCCCCCCCCCCCCCCCCCCCCCCCTCTGTCTCTTCTTCCTCATTGCTGTCTGTGCCTGATCAGCTGATCTAGGATTCACTGCATAAACGCCATGACTTGATTTCAAGTTTCTAATGGACAATTATTTCACTGGGTGCAGTTTACATGTGGGTCCTGTCTCTTTGTTTTAGAAGCTTCTAAAAGAAGAATAGTTCATTAGATCTGATTTGCTTGCAGTCTGCTGGGCTATCAATGTACGGTTTGATTTCATTTGAGAATTTCTAATGAAAACATTTCTCTGTTCTTTCTGATTTACACATGGCTTTTGAAGTTGGCTGGGCTCTAAAACATCGTGACTTGATTTGATGTGGAACTCCTGACGGAAAAGTGTTCATTTGATCGATTTATGATTCATTTGATCCAGTTCTAGTCACTTTTACTCTTCCAGTCCGGACCCCTATGTTGTACTTACACTCAGTATCACTCAATATTGTATTATAATTCCAAAGTGCTGCAAATTTTTCCACATTAGTATTGCCATTTTTTAAAAAACTATTTGCCATGCTACTAGAAAACAAAAATCCTTACACTTGCCTCCCTCTACAGGCTCCACTTTCTTGTCCCACCTGCTTCATCTACACATCTACCTTCACCCCTTCTAGTCTTTCCTCTCGTTCTACTCACATGTCCACTTTGCTTGAAGTTTAATCCTCACTTGGTATGTGTTCTGTTCACACCATTGTAATCTCCATTTTCCTCGTCTCCCACTCAACTGTTTGTAAAATCCATGTTCCAATTTGACCATGTCTCCTTACCTTTTACTATTCCTGTTCTCACTTGATTTTTTAACCCCCATGACTTTCGTGTCCATGGTTTCCTTTTCTTTCTTCTCATGCTAGGTGGTGATTGAGAGGGGAATACGCCCTTTTTCCCTTCCGAAGCCCACCTCTGCACATGTGCATATCTAGGTCTCTGCTTGCTTCCCACTAATTCTTATCATTACTTACCTTTTCTTCACTGAATGTGTTACATTTCACCCCAAACTGCCATCATTTTGCACCCCTAACCTCTTTCAGCTGCCACTCATTTTCCTACACCACCTGTCTCCCATTTTTTTATGCTTCTTTTGCCTTCATCGCAGAAAGGGAATGCGCTCACCTTTTCCGACTCTCACCTTCATGGAAGTCTCCACTTTTCATCATGATTCAGTCTCCTGTTCCCAAAGCACATTTTTCTGCCTTTCACTTCCCATCCCTGAGTCACACTTTCTATTTCCTCTCTTTTTTTTTTTAAACTGAAAAAGATGTCTCCATTTACATGAGGATGTATTTTCTTTTACCCTTTTCAATCTTTCCTAATTTTGATTTTTCAAAACTCTAATTATGTACTTCTCATCTGACTCCTCCCTTCCAGTTACAGTTCAGTTGTTTTCCATACAGCCATTCCTTTTGAAACCCTTTGCCTTCCATTCACATTAATTTCCAGTTACATCTCTTACCTTCCATAGTTTTGCCAGAGGTGTTGATAGGAAGAGGAATGCACCCACCCGGTCCATTCCTCACCCGCCCTGTCCTGTCACGGCCTTCACTTGGCCACATCTTATTTTAGGCACTTTCTCTCATTTCCCTTTCCGCTCACGGCTTTCCATTTCCATCCCCATGCCACTTCCTCGCTCCTATGTTCCATTCCACACCCATTTCCTCCATTTCACTTCCAGCCATCCCTTCCCTGTGCCAGTGATCATTTCCTCCCTCCCCATTTTTTATTTCTACAGGTACTTTTTTTCTTTAACCAGGCTCTCGAACCATTCCCTTCAATGTTCAACTGTTGATACCAGTGTCATTTCTTCAGTCTCCCCTTTCCACCACTTTGTTTCTCTCCTGTCCGCTTTCTACTCATTTAGTTTTCACCATGCCCTTCAAACTCCTTTCAAATCCATTCATGTCCGTTTGACCCCAGGTCTTGGTCAATTTCCATACCCACTGTTTGTCCATGGTTGTCGGCTTTCTTCTTCACCTTCCCCCATCTCACTCGAAATAAAAATTCAAATATGAATATGAAAATCTGCCGTCATCCTTTGTCTCCTATTCTGCCACCGCACGTTCTGTTGTCAACTTTAAAAAAAACATTCTGTTCCCATACCTCTATTTTCTGGTCTCTTTCTTGCTAGACTACTTTCTCCCCCTCTTTGGAACTGTGTGGTGATGACAAGCTGTGCTTACAGCAAGCCTCTTGGATTTTCCCCATTGAATAATGTAGTCTTTTTTGTTGAAAACATTTTAGAATAGAAGGTGCATTTTACAGGATTGTGTGAATGAATGATTTGTGACAGCCCTGATACGGCCCTTGACGGCCAGCGGGGCTATAAATAGTACAAGCAACAACCTTACGTGACGTATGTACATATTAGTGATATTTCTTATTGATTGTGTAATTAATGCCTTAAAAACTTGACTTTTATATTCATCGTCTACTAGAAAGGTGATGGTATATTTCTATTCAAATTTCTTGAAAGTTTTGAAATGTAACAAACTGTTTAAAATTCTGCTTTGGATTTTGTTTCTACATTTGAATGAGTGAAGCCACAACGTTTGGATGTATTTTGACTTTTCATGACGTAGTTCTTGGAGTGAGTGAAGCCACAACTTTTGGATGTATTTGGACTTTTTATGACATAGTTCTTGGAGCGAGTGAAGCCACAATTTTTGGATGTGTTTTGACTTTTTATGTACTTAGTTTTTGGAGTGATTAAAGCCACAACTTTTTGGTGTGTTATTTCTTGAATTTCTCTGATCATTTAGTAAAAAAAACATTTCACTATACCCCGCCCAGTCTCTCATGCCACCCTTACCTGCCTGCCTTTGGGACAGTAATGAAAGAAAGCATGTCACGTTTTGTAGATCGTCCCTCTAGCGGAACTGACCGACCAATTTCCGTCACACCCCTTTCTGCAAACTGCAAGAATTCCCCATGCCATGCCTATTCCGGACTTTCTCCCCCCCCCCCCCCTCCACATCCCGTCCCAAACCAGTGGTCAGCATGTGATGAGCCCCAGTGTTGCAGCCACTAGTGTCCAGGGCAGTGGACTGGGAGGTCACCGGGGAGTGGAGCCCCACCTCTCCAGGACTGAGTATGCAACCAACTCCAGTAGCAAGACTGGAGCCACACAGATGAGTGTGATCCACTCTCAGGATCAGTTCATGCCGCTTAGAGTTAAGCCGACTGCAAAGAGCCCTATTAGGGCTGTCAACTTGACTAAGTCAACGCTATGCAGAAGAGACAGCTGTGTGTGAAGTGGTTTGGGGAAACAAGTAGTGCAGCCATTTCACCATTCTTTCTGCATACAGAGAAAAAAAAAAGGCATGGAGACTGTGATGGGGTTACAGTCTAGGGCGGAAATGTCACATCAGTAAAACGACCACAATGAGTGGAGGAAGTGTAAAAGAAACGTTCACAAGATTCAGAACAGCCAATGGGAAAGAAGGGAACAGACAACACATGACTGTGGAAAGAAATGGAACAGACAGCAGGACACTGTGGAAAGAGGGTGGGAGAAACAAAAACAGGACAGGGAAAGAGGGGCAATCTCTTCACAGGAAGAAGTAAAGAAACAGAGAAGTGTCATGCAGTGGGAAACAGTGGGACGGAGGAAGGAGGGCGGGAACTGGGAGGGGACATACAAAACAGGAAGGCATGGCTTAAAATCTGACCTCTGCGTCACTGGATTGAAAATGAGCTGGAAATTTGCAGAATTATGAAGACTGACAGGGAGGCAGGAAAAGTGGTCAGTTTAGTGTACACGGCAATAATGGAATGAGAGGTGGAGTGGGACTGGGGTGGATAATGAGAGTTGGAACGCCGAGGGAACAGCGTGGGAAGAGGGAAACTGTGAGAAAAACACAAAGAGTCTGGAACAAAAAATCAAAGGGGCATAAAGAAAACGGGACAGACAGAAAAGAACGATGTTATTGACATAGATGCCAATGTTTAAGGAATTGCATGAATTTGGAAAGAACCTAACAACAGTGGGTAGTGGAATAGGAATATGGGAAGAGCAATGTAGGGGCAATGCAACAGAAGACACGTTTATTAAGAGTTGGAAACCAAAGAAAAAGGAATCTTATTTCAGTACTAACCATAGTCTGACCGTGACAATTTGAAAGATAAACTACAGAAAGTAACAGAAAACTTATATAAACAGTTACATAATGGTTCTAGTAAAGTTTCTAGAGAAACTGACAATGAAAGTGTGAAGAGTGTGTGACACAAGTAGAGACTTTGTTTCTTAAGCTAACAAAGAAAGTTGTAGGTCCTGATAATATTGGTGGACGGCTTTTAAAATCATGTGCGTCACAGTCGTGCAGTGTCTTTTAGTGAATTGTTTTCATGGTCTGTAAAAGATTGTCGTGTGCCTGACTTGTGGGTAAGATATTTGTCCAGTGCCTATGAAAACCAGACCTCTCTCTCTCTCTCTATGATTACTACCCTGTTGCTCTCACTTCTATTGTTATGAAATTTTTGACTCATTCTAGAACAAATAATTCTAGAAACTGCTCCATATCAAGATCCAAATCAATTTGCATACAAGCCAAACCGAAGTACTGACGATGCCACGCTCACCCTCCTCCACAATGCTTACTCCCATTGAGAAAAGCCTGGTTCATTTGTCCGCATATTGTTCATTGATTTCTCTTCTGCCTTCAATACTCCAGCCTCACTTAATAGCCCCAAAAACTTGTCTATGATGTCAATCCTCATCTTGTTCTGTGGAGTATCAGTTTCCTTGTCAATAGGTCGCAGTCTGTTCGATTTCAGCAAGCTATTTCTTCTATTTGTAACACATCTACTGGCTCTCCTTAAGGTACTGTTCTTTCACCTGTGTTGTTTACTCTATACACTGATGACTGTACTGGCAATGATACTACTCCTCTTGTGAAATATTCTGATGACTCTGCTCTCCAGGATCTGTCCAATTCTCATTCTGTGTACTGCGATCGTGTTAATATGTTTGCTGCTTGGTGTGAAGACAATTATCTGAAACTAAAGGTACAAAAGACAAAAGAATTGCTGACTGATTTTACGAAAAATCTCCCAGATGTTCCGGACTTTCATTTCAATGGTGAGAATATTGAGCGTGTGAATGAGTATAAATATTTAGGCACAAGAATTGATGACAAATTAAACTTTATAGCAAATACTAATTTTATCTACAGGAAATGTCAATCAAGGATCTTTTACCTTCAGAAGCTCAGAAGTCTCAATGTAAATAGAAAAGTGATGCAAGGATTTTACAGATGTTTTATTGAGTCCACCTTAACTTTCTCTTTTATCTGTTGGTTGGAAGCCCAACTGTGAAGAGCAAGAATGTATTGAACAAGGTGGAGAAAGTCTGTAGCAAGATTGTGGGTGAGAGGCAGAGTAGTTTGAGTGTGTTGTTTGAACAAAGAGTAGTTCGAAAGGCACAGATGATTGCGAGCGATAGCAGCCATAATCTTAGTATTATGAACTTTTGCTAGCTGGAAGACGTTATCGAACCACAAAATTTAGACTGAGTAAAACCAAAGAGTTTTATCCCCATGTCCATCCATCTTTTAAACAAATAACTCTCTTTTACATGTGACCATTGAAAACATTGAGAACTTGAACTGTGTGTGTGTGTGTGTGTGTGTGTGTGTGTGTGTGTGTGTTGGCTTCATAGTGTTTAAAGTGCATAACATATAAATGAAATGCTGTTTTATTGGATATGTAATTTGTATTTTAAAAAAATGTGTTATGTGTGTTATGTTAAAAATCGAAAGACAAGTGCGATGGTGATAAACACCACCCCTACTCCCCTAAATGTAAGAAGTGGACCACAATCTGTAAGGCACTGGAATACTGTTATGTGCATTTTTATGTCACGTTTAAGACTTCCGAAGAGGAGAAAAATCGGTCTAAAATTCGTTTGGTCTATGTTCTCTTGTGTATTAAGTAAGCCTTACTTTCCACCCTGTTTTGTATGTTTAAAAGTAATCTGGCTCGTAACACTAACTTTTACGAAAAAGATGTGAAGATAATGGAGAAGCAGCAGGAACGCCAGAAGATAGAAATGCTAGGAAATCATACTGAGCTGGAGGAAAGAAAAAAAAACAGTAGTGTGCAGCATCAGGTGAAAACAGGCAGTCTGGCAGTATGGGAAAAGTGAACTAACAGAAAAGCAAATATGGGACAACGGGACATAGGCAAAAAAATGGTTATCAGAGAAGTGGCAAATGAAACGGAAGTGAAAGAGAATGGGGTGGGATAACTTGGTATACAGAACATTGGTGGCAAAGCCCCAGTTTCTGGAATGATAAAACAAAAACAGGGATAGTTGGACAACACACTGAAATGTTGCACAAAAAAAAAAAAAAAAAGAAACCCATCAAAATGCCGCAAAGAAAATTGTTGCAAAAAGACAGTAAGATAACAAGCAAAGGATGTAGAGCAGAGAAGTGGCATAACCAGGACTGAGAGAGGTACTGGAATGCAAATGATTTTGAACAGAATGTTAGAACAGCTGTGGGGAATGGTCAATCAAATCAGAGAGAGAGAGAGCCATGATACACTGCATAAACACTGGTTGCCTCAAGTTCGATGGATTTCACAATGAAGAGTGCCTATATGTAGGAGTAGAATGGGGGTCGGCAGTAGAGCAGATTGTTAAAAAGGTAAGATCCGACAGTTGAAATTAGAAGGTAATGCAAAACAGTCTAAATGAGCTCTGGGGGACAAAGAACAACAAACAAGCAAAACACTGATAAGGTAAATAGCGCTGAGAACTGGGGATGTGACGAAAAGAGAAGTTATGGAGGGCGAGAAGGTGAACAGAAAATTATGCGTACGGAAAAGCGCAAGAATGAGACAAATGTCAAAGAGATGAGAAAAGGAGTGGATGGTTCGAATATGTCAGAGGGAATGAAATGGAAAGAAAAATATGAGAACTGGAAGAAGATATGGAATAACGAATTTTGAATATAACTGCAGAAACTGGAGTTGGTCTACATTCATTCTCAATAAAGATCAGCACTTTCACAATGAACATGGGCATCCACACACACACACTCTCTCTCTCACTCTCTCTCTCTCTCTCTCTCTCCCCCCTCTCCCCCCCCCCCCCCCCCCCCCCGAAAGGTATGCAGTGGACAGGGGTGGTTAGGATAAAAAGAGATGGAAATGACAGGGAATGGAGTCTACAACCATGGCAATAACAAGGCATGAGGCTATTCTTGTTCATGTTCCCACTTGGAAAAAAAAAAATAAAGGCTGGGGAAAAAGAAAATGAGATGGGATAGAAGTGAAAATGCTGAAAATGAAAAGGATATATATGTTAAGGGAGAGCACGCACACGCAACGATACATACCGTGTAAGGTAAGGTAATGTTTCCTATAGCCCAGCCGACCGCAAAGGGCCATATCAGGGCTGTCGCTACGTTAAAATCAACTCAAGTCATCAACAACAAAAATAAACACACACACACACACACACACACACACACACACACACACACACACACCTCTTTAGAATACATCATCTAAAAACGCACCAGAAACTTCGTTAAAAAATCTTTCTTCCGTGAAATCTCAAATCAGATGAAAATGTCTCTTTCAGAAACTCAAAGATCACGTCAGGTGGGACATCTCTGGACAGGGTTTTCATGGACTCTGCTGTAAAGTGTTTATGTCTTGCATCATGCAAGTCCCAACAATCTAAAAGAATGTTTCACCGTGAGTGGAACATGACATGGAACACACTACGGAGCTTCCTCACCTTCTAAAATATAAATGGTATAAAAACGAGTGGCCCGTGTGCAAGCGGCACAGGACCGTTTCCTCTCTACGACCACCTCTGGAACATGGCAACATTTTGCATCGGTGTGTGTACATGTGACATCAGTTTCAAAACGATTGGAAACGGGCGAAAGTACAAGGTCAGGTAAGAAGCATTTTACTGTTTATAACTGACATCTGCATGTGTAGCATGCTAAAATCTTGCTTTACTTAAAGCACGGTGTGGCTGAAATAGAATCAGCATCGGCATGCTTCACAAGCACGTAGAACACACAGATAGACAAGCAAAACATGCCTAGGCTGTGCTAGGGAAACCGTCGCCGTGTTCCCAGTGGAGCTGATCAGTGCCGACAGTGACTGTTTATTTAAGCCCTGTACCAGCTGTCAGAGAAGTGTACCAGGAATAATTTTCTGTCAGTTGTAAAGAAAAAAGATGCATGTCCAATATGCCTGAGTTTGAGCGTGATTGAAAGGACGACGCATGCTCTCCACTGAGTTGAACTTTCATTTCATTTGTTCTGTGTTCGTTTGTCTGATTCAATCGTTTTTTTTTTGTTGGCAAATCTTTGTGGTGCTTGCCAGCAATGCGTATGAAAGAAGACCCGTTCGTGTTGGTATCATTCTGTCATTCAAAGACCCCACAGGAAAGCTTGTGGGAGGTTAGCGCAAGTAAGTTGACAGCTGTTGGCAGCTGTGCGCTATCTAAACAAACCGTGGCCGTCTCCTTCCATTCCCTCTCGCCTTTGCTCTGCGACTGGTAGGCGGTCAGAAGTTATTGCCCTTGTCTTTAACTAAATATTTCTCTGCGGACAAGCGTGCCCTTTGATCTTTATGATCATGCTCCAAACTTTTTTCTTTGAAGTTCTAGATGTCATCCCGGAGCCGAAGTTTCTCCAAGACTGACGTTTACTGATTTTGAAAGTGTGTCTCGATTTGGCACGGAGTTTCTGGCGGGCTCAAGCGTTGAGACCTGAAGGTCTTTGGTATACCCGACCCTGAGCCCGTTTGCGTACTTTTGAGATTTGCTGGCAGTCAGAATTCAACCACGGTGTTTTGGGCAGTTGGAGTTTGTCGGAAGACATTGGAATACAGGTTTTAGCACAGTTTATCACAGTATTGGTTAGAGATTCTGCAGGGTCTGGATTCTGAAGAATATCAGTTTCCTGGAATTCTTGTGAAATACTGGCAGCAAAAAGATTCCAGTTAGCCTTCTTATAATTAAGATAATGTGAAACAGAGGCGTTTTCACTTAATACAGGTTTTAAGAGAACAGGGAAATGGTCACTTCCATGCAGATCATCATGGACACACCCACTCATAGTCCAGGACCAGCGAGGGGTCACATATCGATAAATCTAAACATGAAAGTAAACCTGTGGAAGAGTGGAGGTAAGTTGCAGCTCCATCGTTCAGACAACACAAAATCAAAGGCTGAAAGGACATCTTCAAGAAGCAGACCTCTGGATGACGAATTCACACTACCCGAAAGAGGATTGTGTCCATTGAAATCACCCAACGGCAAAAGTCGAAGTTCTCCAATTAGACTGACAAGGTCCTGACGACAAACCGGGACAGAAGGTGGCAGATATAGTGTGCAAATTGTAATACTTTTATGGAGAGTCACTCTCGCAGCTACAGCCTGAAGGGGGGTAGTCAGAGCAACAGGACTAAACAGCAAAGTTTGTGTATAAGAAGGGAAATCACCGCCCGTTAGTCCCTATATGGATGGTTGTGCAGGTTTGGAAAGAATATTAAAGCCAGTATGAGTGAAGGTCTTCTGGCTTTGAATTTTAGTTTCCTGAAGAGCTACGACGTAAGGTTTTAGAATTTGACACAGAAGCTGCAGCTCCTCAAAGTTTGAATTTAAACCACGGATATTCCAATGAATTATTTTACTGTCCATGGTGCAGAGGACGAATAGGAGACAAATCAGTTCATCTTCGAGTCATCATCCGCATCCAATGGAGCGTATCTGCTTTTGAGTTGGACAGGATTGTTTTGGTCTCCAGACTGCTGGCAGACTTGCCCACAGGTGAAGACGGTTTCGGTTTTGGAGACGGTGGAGGTTTCTTCTTCATCTCTACCATCTCCACACTTGGTGTACTCCCTTGCCCGCACGGGCACCGCTCATGAAAGTTCGAGGCGGGAGGGCTGGCTTTTTATTTCTGGCAGCAGACAGAACGGGTTGAAACTTTCTTCACAGCCAAAGCATATGAAGAAACTGGAGACGTCTGACTGCCAAGGACCTGCTTACGAGCCTCAAAAAAGGAAATTTTCTTTTCGGTTTTTACTTTTTGGATGTTCGACTCCTGCATCCAAACTGGACAGTTACGTGAAGGGGAGGGGTGGTCGCTGCCGCAGTTTGCACAATGAGCCGGATCTTTACACGGCCCATCATGGGTTGCCTTGCAGCAAACACCACACACCACCTCTTCTCCAGAACAGCGATCCCTGACGTGTCCAAAACATCCGGCATTTGAAGCACCTCATCGGTGATGGAATATGTAGTTGCACAAGGACATTCGAGTAGTCCACTTTTATGACCTGAGGTAACGAAGGGGAGCAGAATGTCAGAAAGAGGGTGCTGGTGAACAGTCTTTCTGCACCTTTACGAACTGTCACCCTATGCACATCTATTACACCTCGGGATGCTAGTTCTGCCTTGATCTCTGCCTCCGAGATGCCTCTGAAATCTGGGCATCAAATGACTCCCTTGGAGGAATTCAGTTGTTTATGGAGAGTCACCCAGATCTCTCTGTCTACCAGCTTGGTAACTTTCAGCAGCTGCTCTGTCTCTCTTACATTTGCACTGGATGAGGAAGGTGCCGTTCCTTAGTCGTTTTATGGACTGTGGGTCTCCTGCAATACCATGGAAGCCCTTCTGAATGGCAAACGGGCTTAACGTAGATATTGGTTTGTTGTGGTCTGCACTCTCCACAATCAGCCAAGAGGTCCCAAATCCAGTGGTTTTCTTGTTTTCATTTTCTGAATCAGAGTCCAAATCAGACTCCTGCGACATCCTTCTCAAGTTGACTTTTCGTTTTTTTGGGGAGGGGAGAACTTCTGGTTAAGAAGCCATTTTTTAATGTTTGAAATTTCATATCTTTCTTACCCACCCAGCATGGAGTCCAACTAAAGGGCCAGGGCCAAGAAGTCACTGTCTTGACCCTTCCAGGCTTCAGGAGAAATATACGAGAAACAGAGCGCCACTAACCCTATCCCCCCTGATCATGCTCAACTCCCGGAACAGAGAGCCGAGCACTGCAGGGGTTACCTTGGCTAGCCGGAGAACTGCCTGTCTTGACCCAGCCCCATGCAGGTGGAGCCGATTATACACCCGGGCCAGAGTGTACCTCCTGTCTAGGAGAGGTCCAAGCCAAAGTGATGTGTTGAGGTCGCTTGCCCACTTAATCACCACGATCTCATTGCTCCCCAACACAGGTCGCACAGCACGGCAAACGCGGTGGATCTTAAGACCACAGAGAGAAAAAGCGTGTGTTAAAGAAGACTTGAAGGGGAGACGAAGATAGGAAAGAAAGGCAGAAAACAAGAAAAGGAGAAAGGCGGGTTACTATTAGTCAGGGTCCTCACCCTTAACCTATCTGACATGGGAGGCCTTACCAGGGGTATCAACTCCTTACCACGCTGTGCTTAGGCCAGACAGCAACTTGACTTTTCAGGCTAGAAGCATTTTCAAGAACTAGCCTGTCTTAAAGTATTGATGCCCCCGCCAGCAAAGCCTAAGGGATCACGGGACCGCGCAAGCCCTCCGATCACGACAAGGTTGCAGCCCCCAGAGGGACATACTCTGTGTGTGTGTGTGTGTGTGTGTGTGTGTGTGTGTGTGTGTGTGTGTGTGTGAGAGAGAGAGAGAGAGAGAGAGAGAGGGGGAGAGAGAGAGCTAGCGGGGAAGTTATGTGAGGAAAAAAAATGATACAACCTCAAGTTACAATGACAAAAATTGTGTAAGTAATGTGAAAGAAATGAACAGAAGTAGAGATGGTGCTGAACCTGGGGAGAGGGGCGGAGAGTGAACAGGAAGGGCTGGTGGTGGCAAAGAAAGTAAAGGTAGGGCTGAATAGGATCAGGTTCAGTAAGGGAAAATAGGAGCAGTTGGGTAGATAGTGGAAAGCCTGGAAAGGAAAAAAAAGGAGTGGGAAAAGGAGGGATGAAGGGAGAGGACAAGAAAGGAACTAGATGAAATGTTACATTTTGCTTTTTGTCAACTGTACCCCAAACGACATAATGGGTTCAAATTTTCAGGTTAAAAAACTAATCCCTAGGGTCCAGCCCACCGGACATTGTCTTTTCAGGGCTGTCAAACTTACTTGCACAAAACCGTCTTGTTTGAAAAAGCAAAACCAGATCAGGGAAAAAATCAGAAAAAAGAAGCAAACAACAAAAGCCATTGTGCTAAGCTGTTGACATTTTAAGACATGAAAATAGGCTACACACAGAATAATTCACCGATTTTTCACGAGACAAAAGTGAAAAAAAATGACGACTGGAGAGAGCAACGTCCAGTGTCCACTCTGGACACAATTTCATTATCTAAATGCCAGTAGCGACAACAACGACAACAAAAAGGCTGGCATATTATAAGACCATCCTGTACTGATGGTGCCAGGCATTCTGCTTGATTGTTCTCACCAGCTAAGATTAGAAAAACTACAACAATAATAATGTGTCAAAAAAATGAAACACAGGAATCCATGGGCAAATAGAGACTGCACAGTGAACAGCTAGTATCAACTCGACAGAGTGTACAATTTTCACAGCATGGTCAATATTTCGCCCCCATCCATCATCCCCTCGTAAACAAAAAAAACAAAACAAACAAAACAAAACAAAAACAAACAAAACAAACAAAATCAAAATGAAATGCTGGCAAGTCACATGATATTTAGAACAAAGTGGTTACAAATTTTAAGAACAGAGTAATATGAGTGTTGTACTAACCCACTATTCAGCATTTTCCACTTGGAAAGGTAGAGATGGTGATAGTGACAGCCCAGCCAACAACATGACTCTATGTGACGCTTTTTCCCTGCGTGTTTTCAGCCCTGAAGAGGCCCTGTGTGCTTGGCTGGGCTGTCATGACAAATGACTGAAAAGTTACTGTCAGCAGGATAATACAGTAAACTTTGACAAGCGCAGTAGTATTGTATTATAAACTTTGTCAATACAGGGGGTTACTGTAAACTTTGATATATACAGCGGGATAACACTATATACTCTACACTTTGACAAAGGCAGTGTGAGATTACTGTACATTGAACACTTGGTGTCACGGTAAGTACAGCAGGATAGTGCTAAATACTCTACACTTTGACAAAGGCAGTGTGAGACTACTGTACATTGATCACTCAGCGTAAAGCATGTCTTCCACTTCTGTTTTCAAAGTTCTGATATTTTACTGGTGTTGGTTCCGAAATAAGTGAATACATGCAAAGGGACTACATCTGATGCCGTCATTACGAGTCACTGAACTAACACATTGTTTCCAGTGCAATAAAAACGGATCCCTTGCAAAAGCATCTCTCTCTCTCTCTCTCTCTCTCTCTCTCTCTCTCTCTGTGCGTGTGCGTGTGTGTGTGTGTATGCGTATGCGCGCGCGCGCGCGCGTGCGTGCATGTGTGTAAAGCGGTAGACTACCACAGCTCATTTGCATTTTATGATAAACACTTTCAACACAAAGAGGGGTGGCCATGGGCACTAAGATGGGGCCTAGCTTTGCTTTCCTTTTGTTGGTTATGTGGAAGAACAGGCGTTTAGTCAGTACACAGGTGAGACACCAGCATTCTACAGGCGCTTCAATAATGACTATTTGGCGTGTCTACCTGCAAGAAGGATTCTCTCCAGGATTCATTTCCTTCATGTCTACATTTCATCCAGCTCTACAGTATACCTGCAACATCTCTGACTCCTCTGTGTCCTTCCTCGACATTACCATTTCCATCCTACCTTACTCCAATAGCCTTGCCACCAGTGTCTTCTATAAGATTCTCACAGCTACCTTCTCTACACTTCCAACCATCCCCATGCCTGCAGAGACAGCATCCCCTACTCACAGTTCCTGCGACTGAGACGCATCTGCAGTGATGAGCAGGACTTTGAACTTCAAGCGAAGAGAATGCTTGGATTCTTCCTTTCCCGGAAGTATCCAGAGGACCTGGTTCGTGGTGCACTTGAGCGAGCTCGTGCTGTCTCTCGTCCCCAGGCTCTTGTTCCTAGAGTCAGTCCTGATAGTGAAGACCGTACAGTGGCAGTTCTCACCTACCACCCCCACAACCTCCCAGTCCGCAGTATCCTCCTCCGGAACTTCCACTTAGTTCAGCAAGACCCACGTCTAAGGGAGATTTTTCCTAAGCCACCCCTCATCGCTTTCAGGAGGGATACCAACCTGAAAGACCATCTTGTGCGAGCTTCTATCCGCCTCTATGGTCCCCCCCCCCTCCCCCCTGGCACTAGACTATGCGGCCGCAAGGGTTGTAAGACCTGCCCTTTCATCGATGGTTCCACCGTCACCACAGGACCTGCTGGCCAGTTTGCCGTAAGGACCAGTTTTAACTGTCAGTCAGAAGACCTTGTGTACCAAGAAATACACAGGTGAGACCTACCGCAGCCTTGATGAACGGTTCAGCGAGCACGTGCGTTCCATGCGGCTTGATTATGACAACCCTGTGGGCTCCGACTTCAACCACCAGCACCATTGCGTTGTCCACGCCAAGGTGGCAGCAGTGTGGCAGAACCAGTCGACAGGACTCTACAGGCTCTTTATGGAGTCTTGGCACTCGCATCCCGTATGGCATGAACACAAGGGAATGAACTCGGCGGCTCGACTTGCACCCCCGTTCCTTCTTCCCCCCCCCCCCTTCCCCCCCTGCCTTTTTCTTTTTTTTCCCTTTTTCCCTCCCCATCCCCCTCCTTCCCCCTTTCTTTCCCTTCCCCCCTCCCCCCTGTGTGTCTGTGTTTTTCCCTCCCTATCTCCCTTCTCCTCTTTCCTCTTCCCTTTTACTGTTTACCACTTACACTGGCACACACACGCAGGCACACGCATATGCGTGCGCGCACACACACACACACACACACACACACACACACTCACACTCTCATCTCCTCCTCCCCTCCCCTTCTCCACTCTCCACCTTTCCCTTTATTGTTTAACTCCCCCTTCCCCCCCCCCCCCCCCCCCCCCCTCCTGTTTTTTTTTCTGCAAGTGTGTGTAATTTTCACATTTTTTTCCCATCCCCCTTCCAATTTCCCTCCTCCCTTCCACACTTTCCCTCCACCTCCTTACAACCATGCGAGCACACAGACAGGCGCACGCATGCACGCGACTCCACGCGCGCACACGCTCACGCACATACGGGCGGACATGTGCACATGCTTCCGTGGGCGCTCATACACACACACACACACACACACTTCCGCTTTTTTCCTTAAACCTCCCCCCCCCCCCCAACACTTTTAAGTTTTCCTTTCACTGTTTAATTCTATCACTCCTACCACTGACTGCTTTCTTTTTCTGTGAGTAGCAGTCAGCCTTTTATTCTTACTTCTTGCCCCCTTCCCTGTGCAGTTGAGAAAGGGTCTATGACCTGAAACGTACTGTTTTAGCATCTTTGTCTTCTTAATCGACGAATTTTACCCTGAGGTGAAAAAGTTTTTTTTTTTTTTACCTTTGTCTTCTCTCACTACCACAGCTATTTCTATGACAAAGACATTTAATTCTGTGTGGAAGACCAGCAGGGAAGTACTGGCTGACATGCTAAGAAACACCACACTACTAAAGGATAGAGGTTCTAGTATGGATGAAGATCAGTTGACATTTACCGTTATTGACACAAAGCTGGGGGAAGTTGTTCAGTTCTTGCAGTCCAGCAGACTGTCAGGGAAGGGTGGGGGGTGAGGGCTGTCTCTCTGCTAACCAGTGGCAGATGGTAGGAATTCTTCCAAATTTGGATAAATCTGGGAAAAAAAATCAACTGTGTTTCAAACATATTACCACAGGTCTGTGACGCAACTGCTAATTTTGGGTTTTATGCTTGTGTTGGGGATAGATGATCTGGTCAACATTTAACTTGCAGGATTCTTTGCCAACCTCATTGGTTTGAATGAACGAGATTAGGGAACGAAGCAAAAGCAATGTTTTAGGCATCAGGTTTAAGACACATGCAAAGTTAAAACAATTTTTAGGGATGGTTAAGACCAGCAATGTCCTCCAAAGCAGAAAGGGAGTGAGAATCACAAAATTATCGCGCTTGGATTGATCACTTTGAGTGCCAGAGCCAGGGCTTTGGGTTCATCTGAGTAGAGGGAGCCGTCTTGAAAGATGTTTTGAACATTCTTGAGCATGGGCTGTTGAGCAATAAGTAGTGCAAAGAAGTCCTCCTCATACCTGGAATTTTGAATAAAATGTTCTGATGAACAAGAAAAAGTCTTGAATGCCTGAATGCCAGAGAGCTGGTAGAGTCCTGGCCAAAGATAAGTTCAGAGTGAATAAGCGGTGTTTTAAAAAGTCCATAATGGACTGTCTAGGAATTCATATATTAGCTTAATGGTCAAGCTATCTGATATTTTCCATTCAAATTACCACACTATAAACATTGTATTCCTTTATTATTTGCTTGCCATGTTATCTAGAATAATTTTCTTCTTTTCAAGTACCGTCTTCTCCTGGTCTACTCTTCTATGTAAATTAAAAAAAACAACATTACATTAACTGACTGGGCTCCATCTGTATGCTCCTGGACTGATTGGAATCCACCATCTTCACCCTTTTTCCTTATTTCCTACACCTTACTCCATCACCATCTAGTCTCTCCCAACTCCCCCCTTCTCTTCCCTTCCCCTTCAAATTGAAATCTACCATGATGGCAAGTTAAGCTCAATTCTGAGGTCAGAAGAGGCTCAGCACCATACTGGAATTTTTAACTTAAGGGGGAGTAAGTGTCGTGGACGCCTACCCAGTCATGCTCTGCGTATCACATAAAAAAGTTATGCATTCGGTTTGTGCATCTAAGCCTGTGCATCAGCTATAGAATATGGTCACCATGGGTTTGGAGCAAAATCACTTACATGAAAATCAAACAGCAGCTAAAAGCAATCATGAATGACTAACCATGGGAATAATGACGAGGCAAGACAATCAATATTTGGTACAAAATTGTAGGTCATGATTTCTCTCTGTGGATGGTAGAGTAGCATGCATGTATGCATTTTCAGTCTTGGCTCATCTAGACCCTTACCTCATTCTTGAGGTGTTGTGGTCTCCATGGAGTGGGGAATGGGGCTGGTGGAGGGAGGACATCATTCAAAAAGATGAGGGAAACCAGGCGCCAGTGGTGCCTGTGCCCTCGGACGTGGACGTGGCATCAGTCACATCTCTTGTTCAGAGTTGATGTCTGAGGCGTCAGCAGATGGGACAAGTTGTCGCTGTGACAAAGGTTCTGGTCCCTCATCTAGGTGATTGGTGTCAGGAGCGGTCTCTTTGGTTGACGACCCTCTCTGCGCCGCCTGCATATACCTGCTCCTGTCGGTTGGTGGCGACACAGTGCAGGTTAGGCTGCCAGAAGCCCTGGATCTTGAATCCATTGCGCACATAGACATAGTCACCAACTTGGAGATAATGGCCAGTTGTCCGCTTGTCGTAACGGGCCCTGCAGCACTGCTTTGAGTACACAACCCAGTGCGTGCTGGTGAGCTGCTCTCAGCTGCTGCTGGTGTTGCCGCCCTCTGTCCACTGGGCCTGCCGTGGTTGTGGTGGGACATCCCAGGGAGTCGTCGACAGAAAGCCTGGGCTTCTGCCCAAACAGGAGGAAGTGTGGCACAAAACCAGTTGAGGAATGCGGCATGTTGTTAGAGGCCTGCATCTCTTTTACTCGGGGTGAAAGGATACGAAGCAAGTCATGCAGTGAATGGTTAACTGCTCTCCGTGCATTCCCCTGAGGATGGTATGGCATCGTCCTGACACAGTTCCTGCACCAATTTGGGCTCAAAGTCTCACCCCTGATCGCTGTGGATTTGTTAAGTCATCCCACAGCTCAGGAACCATTCATGCACCAGGACATGCAAGACTGTGGGTGCTTCTTGGCTGCATGTTGAGATCGCCTGAGCAAACTTGCTGAAGACGTCGGTTAGGGCTAGTACAGAGTCACGGCCATCGCTCATGGGCTCCAACTTAGTGAGTCGATGGTCAAGACTTCCAGCAGATGGGCTGGCTAGCTGGGGCCGTTAATGGCACCTGAGCCTTGGAAGGTGTTCGGTTCATGGTGCAGCCCTGACATTTGGGCAAGGTAGCCCTTAACTTGGCCATACATGCCTGGCCAGCAGACACCTGGACACAGCAGTTTCATGGGCCGCTCGTGCCACTGGTGGAACGGCTCCACAACTGGGGAGGACATGTTTCAGTGTCACATATCTGGGGTCCATTTGTCCGTTCGAGTCATACAGAGGGCAGGGATGCAGCAACGGTGAGCCATCCAAGCCATTCCTCAGAAGGGAAAGGGGGGGGGGGGGGGGGTCCTGGTGAACCTCTTAGATGGTGGCCTGAAGATAGGCTGCAACATTCTGGGCTGTTTTTCAGCAAGGACACAGAAGTTTCATCCCCGGCAGAACTGGTCATTCACCAGTTCCTTGACCACCAGGACTGGACTGGGACATCACGACAGAGTCGGCCGAAGAGCTAAACATTAATGATGTAGAAACCGCTGCCTGGCCCCAGTCAGGTCTGCGCTCGTTGCTCACCTCATGGAAAAGGGTTCACCTCCAGGTGTCTCGGAGAACAGTGGGCTGCTAGGTGGGCGCTCGACGAGGATTTGGCCGTGTTGTCTCCAGTGCACCCACGCCGCTCATTCCGACACCCCCGTCCACAGCCACAGCCCGGTCGGCCCCGCCACAGCCCCGGCACAATCCACAGGGAGCAGTCAATGTCAAGTCGTCAAGAGGCAACCCACCGGAGGAGACACTGCACTGCCGCCGAGTCACTTCAGTGGTGTTCAGTGGCGCCTGTTCTGATCTAACATACGCAGGACACCACCTACTAAGCCCCCTACTGACGACAATAATTGCTTAGTCGCGGAGCCGGCGTGAGTGAGCTCTCCCTCCGGAGGGCGCCACCACGTCCGTCCAACGACAGCCCCCATGGACTCGCCGATACCGGTGACCCAGACGGAACCAAAACCAAGGCCACAGACGTGGAGAGGACATCGAAATTGAGGTCACCATGAGAGCAGGGCATGAAGGGCCACAGAATTGAGACTTTTTTTATGCTGATCGATGAGAATGAGGATGATTAAGATGATGCTACGGATTTCCATTTCGGTCTGAGACTACATGACAGGGCTGTACTCTACGCTTCCTTTCATAATATATCCCGGCGTCAACCAGGCCCGAGAGATACAGACACCTGCAGTGTTGGTCAGGAAATTTGAGCAACACTCTCAGAAACGCATCCATAAGTGGATGAAACTCGACTGTGTGGTCCCAGTCTTCCCAACTGAGCCCGCAGCAAACTCAACTCTGGGTAGGAGCCGGTCGGGGCAGAAAAACCCACATGACTTCTGATGGGATTCGAACCCACGACCTCCCAGCCGGGAGTCCGCGACGCTAACCACTTCGCCACGGCGGCTATGAGGAAGTTAAGGGAAGGGAGAGGGTATCTGTAAACTGTTCCCTCATCCAAATTGTCATCTTCAAAAAATCGGGTAATCAGGTATGCATCAATGGCGGGATGATGCGGGGAGGGGGGGGGGGGGGGGGGGGGGTCTCCAACAAAAAAAAGTGACAAATGCTGAATAGTTTGAGATGTTTATGTGGTTGTCCCTTGGTTAGCTACTTGGTTTGCTAATCAGCTGATTCGCTGGTGGGTAGGTCCTTCAGTTTGTTTTTCAAGTGATCAGTTAATCAGTTAATCATTGATCAGATCCAAAAAGAGTGGAACGACCAAGTCAAAACACAATGATGTATTTTTCTCATGAAAAAACAATAAACAAACAAACACATGGCACACTATTATAACAGGATGATGAAAGAGACAGCGCACACACATACAAGCAAACACGTATGCACTCGTACATACACACACACACAGAGAGAGAGAGAGAGAGAGAGAGAGAGAGAGAGAGAGAGGAGAGAGGAGAGAGAGAGAGAGAGTGAGTCAAGGATCCCGATTTGAGGCATCATAGCCTACTCTAAGAGACAGATACAGAGAAGGATGGCGGAGGATATCCCCTGTCCCCCTCCCCCAATACAATGTTTTTCATCGAAAATTGCTTATCTGATGAACAGACAATTGAGGGCGAGATGAAAGTTATGTGGCAAGAGTACTGTTAAGATTATATTACTATCATCATTGTTACTAGGTACACATATAGTGCCTATCCTTCATTCGTGACCAAGCTCTGAACGCTTTACAATCCTCACTGCCCTGTCTGGGCAGATCCAACGAACAGCTGCCTGCTGACACTACATTCAGTCATTTCCCACATCTTTCAGGCTGCCAGTCAAACACTTTTTCATTCATATCTTCATTCCTTCAGTGCAGGCTATGTATACATGTGTTACCAACACCAACAATCAAAGTGGCCCTCTCTCTTCCGAAAGCTGGTGATGGGGTTTTACGTGTGCGAAACATGATGTGTGTGCGTTCTCATATGGAACCTCTGTTCAGTCTCATTCAAAGGGCTATCTTGACCCGACCTCCACCTAGATATACCAGATGTACCCCAAACTAATTCGTTCATCTTTCATAGCTGCTCTGCCACACATGATATTTCTTGCCAGCCCTCTTTCCCCCAACTCCCTTTTGACGTCCCCCTCACCAACCTGCCTCTCTAACGTGTAGGCTTACACAAGTAAAAAATAGAACATTTTCCTTTCGTATCCCCACATCACCCCCCCCCCCTCCCCCTTTTAAAACCTAAACCCGCAAGTGAATTATTGTATTAGAAAGGAGAAAGGGTGTGTGTGTGTGAGCTGGATGTGAGAGAGAGCAGCAGTCCTACCAATCAAGTGCATTCAATGGAGATGGGTAGGGAGATGGGCAGAAAAGGCTGTGTTGGAAGAGGGGATAAAAAGATGTTTTGTACATGTATATATATATATATATATCTATACATCTAGATATAGATATGTATGTGTGTGTGTGTGGTGTGTGTGTGTGTGAGAGAGAGAGAGAGAGTGAGAGAGAGAGAGAGAGAGAGAGAGAGAGAGAGAGAGAGAGAACTGGTTGATGACATGGGAGGAGGTAGGGAGGAGCTTGGGGGCAGACAGATTTTCCTTTGGATACCCCTTTGATAAGAACTTTGTCAAAATGATTTCGAGAAATTTAATGGCATTGTATGATTCCTTGTCGTGCACGAACAATGTTACTGTTAGTAATTTTGTAACCAGACAGTCCTTGTCATTTGATTAAAAGAACTGTTTTTACGGGAAGTGGTGTACAAAAGAAATTTCCAGCTCCTGTCTTAACACCCCCCCCCCCCTCCCAAAAAAAAAAAAAATGGTGGAAAAATAACTGTCAGTTTGGCAGCAAAATAAATGAATAGAATAGAAGAAAATGCTAAAAAAAAAAGAAAGGTCAAATGAACAAGAAATGATATAAGTAAAAACATAATTCGACCAAAAATTTTTGCATGTAAAACTCCCAAAAGGAAACCCCTTCCTTACTTTTTTGTTTAAAGGGAAGACAGCAGAAGGGGGCGAACAGAATCTTCCCAACTTCTGTTTGTCAACAACACCTAATGCCGCAGAGAGAGAGAGAGAGAGAGAGAGAGAGAGAGAGAGAGAGAGAGAGAGAGAGCGCTTTCTTCCATTAAATATTGGGGGTGACTTGGAAGAACCAGGGCAAACGAAAGTCTTGGGTCCCTCTGTTCAACCCCCATTTAATACATTCCATTTTAAGGCAGATCTTTCTGTCAAAGGTTCAGAAAGTATTCAAACAAAACAAGCCAACTTGTTTTCCATAACTTTACGGAACATCTACGGTGTGGTCTGATCAAATTCACTCCAATATTTCGTGGACAGAAACATGCAGACCTGTTTGCCCTAAAAGCTGCTGTTGCTGTACTTTTGAACTAAAATGAGAGCATTTTCAACAAAAAGAATGAGTCGACACATCTTGCAAAACTTTTCGTTTTTCCATGCAGGCACCACAGGGCAGAGCGTTAACAATAGAGCCTAGAGGGACACCTGATCTTACCGTACCTACTGTCAAAAAAGGATTCTCCCCCCCGATACAAATTACTTTCAAAACTGATTCATCAACACTCTGGCATAAATCAGGCTCTCTCGCCATGCCCCCCCCCCCCCCCTCCCATCCCCCCGATATTTTGGAGCGTGTGGTCTCTACAAACGTGAGTTCGCACTCACGTGTTCGCGAGAGTTGTCGGTCTTTGGTCATACAATGGGTACATACCGCAAGTTCAACTACGGCTTCGCGTCGAGACACACCCCCCCCCCCCCCCCCTCCTTTCCCAATTCGTCGCATTCATCGTATTTTCTCCAAACATATACAATATACAGTGACATCGTGTGAATAAACAAGTCTGAACATGACATAGAGAAATCATATTTGAAAAACAAGCGAATCTCAAAAGTAGGGTACCCGTACACTTGAATTTAGCAAACAAAGAATAAGGGATTGGAGGAAAACGGTGAGATGGTGGGTATATGTGATGAAAAGGCAAGAGAGAGAGAGAGAGAGAGAGAGAGAGAGAGAGACAGACAGACAGACAGACAGACACGACAGACAGAGTGTGTGTGTGTGTGTGTGTGGTGTGTGTAGAAAGAGAGGAGGAAAGGAAAAGGGGAACAGTTACATGGAGCTGTGGATGATGGTATGGGGGTAAGAATGACTTGGAAAATGAGGAAGGAGGCGGGGAGGGGAGAGAGCTGGGGAGGAGACAAGTGACGTTTCAATTGGAGGATTTGAAACATTCAACATGAGCAGTGATGCTGCTTCACGTAGAAGACCGTTTAGCAAGATTACCTTTCATACCTTCCAGCGGAGGAGCTTAACATAAAAATGACACTGCCTCTTCTGGTATAAGACAATTCAACAAGATTACCTTTTGTATCCTTCCTGTACAAGAGCTTCTTTCCAACAAAATTTTACGCCTGTCATTGACATTTGAGAGTGGGGGGAGGGAGGGGGGGGGGGGGGGGGGGTGTGGGATGTGAATGCAAAAGCAAATCTTTAAGACTATTCCCCTAAAATAGGATTCCATATGAAAAAGATATCATTTGGTTTTGTCTTCTGGTATTACTGCTTCTCTCTGTAAAATATGCATTTGGTTGCAGAGAAAACACACAATGCGTGCATTCATGCACGCACGCACGCGCGCACGCACGCACGCACACACACACACAGACGCACGTGAGGGGAGGATGAAAAAAAAAAGCTGTAAAGCTTATTCTTTAGCAATCAATGAAGATACGTTTGACTAGACACACACGCAGAGAGAAATAGACTGATATTTGACAAAAAGATCTTGCACCGGAGCCCACAACAGAAAGCTTTCCCACTATGAACTGTTGAAGTTGTTTTGTTTTTCCACCAGACAGGAAAACAGTAAAGGAGATGAGAATGGGAATCCCTCCCAATTTGTTTTGTCAGCAACACCAAATGTGACAGAGAGAGAGAGAGAGAGAGAGAGAGAGAGAGAGAGAGGTGAGGGTGAGGTAGAGATCGAGTGTGCGTGGGGTGTCTGAACTGCCTTTTTTCTCCTTAAAGAATGTAGTTGATTTTTCTTTTTAAAACACACCTGCACAAATTTAGAGGCCCACTTTCAAAACCCTATTATAACCACCCAAGGAAGGAAGGTGGGAACTTCCCTATCTTAAAAAACAAACAATCTTACCTCTATAAAGGCATGAACTTCACGGAATCTTTGCCGTGATGTCCGTCAGTCAAGACAGCCATTTGCGCATCTTTCATTTCGTTTGCAGTTTCACTGATGGCGTGTCAAAAGGTAAAATAGCCATGGCCAAATGTCACAGGTCTGTGTTGTCGCAGTGCACCCCGACTGGTTGTCTGGGGTACAAACATTAAACTGGCGGTGTGGTTCACCTGCTTGAGTTGCTTTCCGTCCCTCTTTCCTTCTTTCACAGGCCTGGTGTGCCGCAGGTTTAGTGGCTGTGGTGCTGACCAGTTCAGTTTTCATTTGCTGTCCGTGTGTCATGGCGGCTATCGTCACGTGTTTACACGAATCGCGGGCCGCCCATTGGCTAACGATGCCAGGTTCAAGACAAGCTTTTCAGCAGATTTAAAGAATGTAGTGAGATGAGTTCACGCGTGAAAGTAGCTTTCAAACATCCAGAACACGCGGGAAACACTCGCCGAGACTCATTGGCTTTGAAAAACATCCCTTCCTTCCCCCCTTACCCCCCCCCCCCCCCCCCCCCCCCTCCCACCCGTGATTTTCGGGATTCTCCTGGTTCTCAACCGTGACGAGACTACCTGACAGAGAGAGAGAGAGAGAGAGAGAGAGAGAGAGAGAGAAA
>JADBJO010018290.1:0-2500 GCA_016801955.1 Conus betulinus | reverse complement strand
TGTGTGTGTGTGTGTGTGGCGTGGTGTGTGTTGGTGAGTGAGGTGAGTTGTAGTGTGGTGTGTGTATGTGCGTGCGTTGCAGTGGTGTGTGCGTGTGTGTGTGTGAGTGTGTGGTGTGTGTGTGTGTGTGTGTGTTGTGTGTGTGTGCGTGTGTGCGTGAGTTGAGTGTGTGTGTGTGTGTGTGTGTTGTGTGTGTGTGTGTGTGTGCACGCACGTGTTTGTGTGCAATCGCGCATGTCTGTTTACCTGTGTGCAAAGTCAACTTTTGCAGGGTTGGTTGATGCACCATCACAGGAAGCATACAGTTTGTCTGAACAATGAGCCATCCAATTATCCAGAATCTTATGGATAAACATAACATCAAAAAACACAAAGAAACCTTGAATAAGAATAGGTCAATATTGTTTAGATTCACAAGAAACCAACTTTGTATTTAAGGTTGAGAAAGGTGAGGGGAAAAAGGGAATCTGCATAGGATACTGACAGTATATTAAACAATTCCTTTCAGAAAAAAAAACCCCGCCGTATTTCTAGAGTTGTAAACATGCACATTGGTACCTCTGGAAGAAAGCCAACCTGGTTTGTGCACCCATAATTCAGAATGAAAACTTGTGAATTCCAAACTCTCACGTCCTGCATGAAATATAAAATTTGTACATATTTTTAAAGTCCTTTATCTTAGGTGATGCAATGCCTTCTAATGTTTGAAAGGAGAGAATCCTGTTGGATGTGAGTTCACACATCGACAGGAGGTAAAGATGAAAATGTATGAGGTATATGTGATCTAAGGAATTAAAATATCCACCCCGACCACCCCAAACCTCGTGAATAAAAATATACATATGTATCAGTTTCGTTTGGTTAATGTAACATTAGTGGTCTTCTTTGTTGCTTTCATATTTATTAAAAAAAAATACACGACAGAAGTAGAGAATAAAAGGAGAGCAGCGCAAACCTTTTGCAGGAAAGTGTTGGACATTTTAGATAGCAGCACCAGAAAGGAATAAAACCAAGCAACACAAGCCTGTGATCCAGATGCCAGACTGGCTGCCATGAAAACAACATCGCTGTTTGATCTCAGCTTTTCAAAGCAGCTGTTTCACTTCAAGAATCACGACTGTTTCGACTGCTATGGGAGTGGCAAATGCTGATTTGAAAGAAAGAAAGACACAATACACAACCAGAAACTTTATACTGAATAAGTTCAGTTGAATGAAAATGATCAGAGATGTATCACCATGGCTAAGCCAGTTTTATTTAATAGCCAGATGACGACAACGGTCGAAATACCGCGGTAACTTGAAAATGTAGTCATTTCACATCACCTCGTGTGCTTTGCAGTCTTCTTCTTCAAAACGATTTATCTTTTTTTTTTTTTTTTTTTTTTTTTTTTTTGAACTTTCTTAAATTTTTCAAGCAGTTGACATCTACTAGTAAAACAGAAATCGTCTACTGCTTTATCAAATACAATACTTTCACTTTTCCCTGTAAACATCTATATGCATATCATCAAAGTTACGTTAAAAGACTGCACTGCAGAATTCGCAAAAGAAAAATAGAAAATGTTTATGTTCTGTCTTGTTGCAAAGCCTATGTTTGCACTGCATACAGAGAAGAGTACGCTTGATTTGCTACGATATAACTGACAAAAAAAAAAACCGTTACTGTTCAGAACATCCTACTTTCTACGTTCTAAGTGTTGCTTCAATAAAGGTATTGTTTCAGTGCAGATGTATATTATATTAAAAAAAAAAAGAGTATGTTATCTGCCCTTAATGAAAGCGTAATCAGCACAATCAATACAAAACTCGAAGCAAAATGTCTCAGAAAAGTTGATTATTGGAAAACTCTATCCTCCACATTCACTGTTTAGTACTGAAGAACTAACAGAATTGCTTGTTCTAGCCATTCAAGTTGTTGTATTAAAAGTACCTTCTTGTCAACTACTGGTGCGTAGTGTCAAAAAATCATAAGCCAAGAAGCAGAACTGGGAGAGAGAGGAGGAGAGAGAGGAGAGAGAGAGGAGGGGGAGGAGAGAAAGAGGGCCCCAGAGGGAGAGAGGGAGAGGGGAGAGAGAGAGAGAGAAGAGAGAGAAGCCTTTGGGAACAAAACAATTCAAACAGAATGCATTACCATGAACACCATCCATCATACATTAAAAAAAAAAACGGCAACAAAACCAAAACCAAACCAACCAGAAAACGTGGCAGACATAGCTAGATAAAGCACCGACTCATCATCATCAAAGGCTCTAAAGTGCGGCAATAAATAATCTTTGCACTTCGTCATGTTCATCACGTAAGTTTATGTTATACTACACATTCACAGATTGACTGTAGCATTGAGAGGAGGGAGACATACTTTAATTAACGACGGTTAGAGTAAGGAAAGAAATCCAAGAGCCACTTGTGTGTTCAGTACACTTTCTTATGGTCATTAATGCCGAAAAAAAGAAAGCACGACACACACACGACACACCACACATCAGCAAAGCGTCTCT
>JADBJO010018289.1:22500-35664 GCA_016801955.1 Conus betulinus | reverse complement strand
GACAGTGGCTGTAGTGGTGAGGACTGCTGGCTTGATGCTGTGGGCAGACCTGTGTGTGCCTGTGTGGGGGACACAATCGGAGTGGATTGTTGTTGTTGTTGTCGCAGTGACCCGCTTGTAACAAGTTACCGTGAAAAGTGATCGGACAGGTTTCAAAGTATTTCAAACGAAAAAAAAAAAGAGAGAGACGAAACAACACGATCCCTCTCAAATCCGTTCACTCAACCTTCAAATTTTTAGGTATTGCTGAAATGTATGAAGGTGTCCTGGGTGGGAAGCTTTAGGATTTGGGATGAAATTCTCAATTAGGACACATGATTTTAGATTACGGTCAGAGTTTCTAGAGAGAAAAAACAAGATCGCCAGGTTCTTAAGTTTTAACAAACATGAACATTTTTTTTTTAATCAACTTCACTAGACCTGTGGTGGGTAGTTGTGTTGGCTGTTTTTGGTTTTTTTACTTTTTTTTTTTATTATTGTTTTTCAAGTTTTCTTTAGGTGATGCCATGCCTAAGAGCATCACTTCCATGGCCACGTATCCTACCACATCCATGCCCGCGCCGCACCCAGATCCATCCTCGACAAAACCCAGCCTTGGTGCTGTTATGGGAGTAGCCTACCGGAGAGTCAGGAAAATGTGGTTTTGATTTGTTACAGACGTCAGCACAGGTATGAATGCCAAGATGGGTCACAGGGCGCGGGGCCGTTGACCGGATCCGGGTGTTGCCGCGTCAGTTTGCCACAACGTACGTAAGCACATGTCAGGCACATGCAAACAGCAGGCAACCTACTTTAAATAAGACACAAACACGCACGCATCATACATACATAACATGCACATGCACACCGAATTCACACACAGACACAAACACACGCACACACACACTGTGAGCACACACACACCCGCATACACGCATCATGCGCGCGCACGTATGACACAACACGCACACAGTAAAAAACCCGCTTGACATTCCTATTGTTTTTAGGAACAGTTCTGAAAAAAACTCCAAATCAGGTTTGTTAGAGAGCCAAACTTTAAAACTTCATTGGACTTTAATCTGGGCTACTTTCAATTTTAAAAAAAATCAACACACTCAAAAACAGATCCAGTCATCACTCGAACTTTTTAATATCACCATCTGGTATTGATGTAGTATGCTTGTATGGTTGTGTCTTGGGGGGAGTTTTTTGTTTTTTTTAAAAAATCAAGGCTCACTTACCTTTGTTAAAAAGGAAAACATGAATGCTGTCCGTAGCATCAGGGATGGACTTTCTGCTTCCTGACGCATACAGTGTGTACCGAATAGAGTTTGAAGCAACTTTCCCAGATGTGAATTAGGAATCTGTCCATGCATCGGGGATGACTTCTGCCTTCCTGGACTCATACAGTGCAAGACGTTCGAGTTACACACTTTCCCCCGATGTTAATTATGATTCCGTGGTGCCGGAGGCGCTAAAGTGCTACAGTTTTAGCATGGGCTGACCTTCACTGTGTGTAGTTCATATTATTGTGTGGGCTCCAAACAATATGTGTAGATGCTGCAGTGGGTTCAGGTCCGTGGCAAATGAGGTGGGGCTGAGTATGCAACGCACGGTTTGTCACAACAGACATCTAATGACAAAGCTTCCCAATAGGAAAATGTCGGCATACACTAGAGGAGGCTATAGCAGACTAGGTGTGGATAATTTTTTAGGGTTTTTGATCAGTTTTGACCAGCTGTTTAGCGCTGGTTATCATGGGGTGGATTCCTTGTCAACCATCGAAGGAAGGGGAAGCATCTTTGGGTGTGTTTTTTTACGCAGTACTAAGATGACAGAATAGAGAATGTCATTCTGATGGGAAAGCGACAAAGGACC
Organism: Conus betulinus; assembly: GCA_016801955.1. Lineage (NCBI taxonomy): Eukaryota > Metazoa > Mollusca > Gastropoda > Neogastropoda > Conidae > Conus > Conus betulinus. The sequence continues at coordinate 33,807 of JADBJO010018289.1, read as the reverse complement.
CAGGCCGAAAGAAGGTGGCAAAACTAACGCTATCTGGCAAGAGTTGATGACCTGGTTTGATTGCCACAAAATCAAAACAAGGAGCAGTCCACAAAACCTCCATGGCTTATGTTGGATTGCTCTGACCAGGTAGCCGAAGGAGGGCCGGGTGATGAAATGCGTACAGTTGACAAGGTCAACGGAGTGATGCACAGCAGCGCGCATAATGCCATCGCACACAAAAAACCGGCTCCTCACACCGGCCATCATATTCTACTCATTTGTACCTTTTAAAAACAGTGGAAGAAGCTCAAGCTCCGTAGCGCATTCCATGTAATGCAACACTCACACTGAAACTGTTCTTTCAGAGTGCTGGGACTTGCATGATGTGAGACCCAAACAGTTTATGGCAGACTCCATGAAAACCTTGTTCAGAGGTGTCCCACCTGATGTGATCTTTGAGTTTCTGAAGGAGATAAAAACATTTTTCATCTGATCTAAGATTTTATGGAAGAAAGATTTTTAACAAAGTTTCTGGTACGTTTTAGAAGATGTATTTTAAAGAGATTGTGTGAAGGATTTGTTTTTGTGTTTTTTGATGACTTGTGAGTTGATTTTTACCAAAGAAAACATCGGTGACCAGCCCTGATTAGGGCCCCTGATGCGGTCAGCTGGGCTATAAGCAACATTAACTTACCTTACCTTATCATGGACCATTCACTTGCAGAGTGATTTATACAATTATGAAATACTTGGAATTAGTTGGTCACACAGGTTGAGGATAGGCCCAAAATTTTGAATTACCAACCAATCACCCTTTGGCTTTTCCCTACTCCTCCCCCCTTCCCCGTATCTCCCCTTCTACCCTCCCCCCCTGTCCCTCTGCCCCCCCCCCCCCCCCCTCCCCTCCCTCCCTCATCCCAAAAAGCTAGCCTTTGAATTATACAGGCATACCAGTTCTGTTAAAACAGAGGTGAGAAGGTGTGTGGGTAGTAAAGGGGAGTTTGGGGGGGGGGGGGGGGGGGGGGGGGGATCCGACATAATATGACACTCACTCTACCTCTCAAGGGAGGATTTTAAAGGAGATAGTGAAGGGGGTGTGGTATGTTTTTAAAATTGTTGAGCGTCTTTTACTTTTCGTCGGGGGGGGGGAGGGGGGGTGGGAGGATCTAATCATACCCCCAGTCACTTGGATATACTGCTGCTAGCCGTAAAACTATCAAAAAAAAAAAAAACTTGTTTGTCATGGAGAAAATTGAGGCTATTATTATTTTGTTTTTTTTTGTATTTTTTTTTCCCCTCTTGGTGTCTTCAGCCCCAGAAAAATACATCTGAGTGTTGCCAAAGTGAACGAGACCAATATCCCTCCACGAGGAAAAATGTCAACCTACGCCAAAGAGACACAGGACCACTGCGGTGGAACCACTTGAGAAGGAGGGTAAGTCAAGAGTGTGGTGTGTGTGTGTGTGTGTGGTGTGTGTGTACACATGTGTGGGTGTGTGTGTGTGTGTGTGTGTGTGTGTGTGTGTGTGTGGTGTGTGTGTGTGTGTGTACACGTGTGTGTGTGTGTGGTCAGTGTCTTACTGGGTGTTCAGGATTGTGTTTGGCATTGTACACTGTGACTAACCTGTCTATAGACCTATATATGCAATACTGGCTATAATACATTTTATTTTAACCGAAAAAAACCAGAGTCCTGCTCTGTGCTGTCAGTGAGTGTTTCAGTTTCTGTCAATTGACAATGCAGCAAGCGATACATTGGTTTTGATTATAGGTTGTGTTTTGATTTTGTATGTTGGAAAGTAGACATTGTTGAGTGTGTTGTCCTCTCATTCTATGTGGAATACTCTTTGCTGTCAGTGATGGCCTGAGCTGTAAAATCACTGTGTGTGTGGACCTGTGTTATCTGATCCTCACCAACCCGCAGGCTCTGTTGATGACCTATTTCACTGTGAAGTAGGAAATTAGGCAAACAGGATTTTTGCAGAATCCTTAAGTCATCAGGGGATGGGGGGGAGGGGAGAGAAGGAGAAGAACAGTGGGAACACAACAATCCTAAGGGGGGGGGGGGGGGGGGGGGGGGGGTGGGGGGGGGGGGGCCGGGCAGTAGTATAATGCGAAAAATCCAGAGCGTCAACTGAAATGGTTACTGTTGAGTATTGTCCTGTTGTGTTTCAACAGGGTTCATATGCAAGGTTGAATAGATTTTTGCAGATCCTTCAAAGCCCTTGAGGTTTGAAACCTCTGTTTGAAGGCATTGAAAGGTCTTTGAGAATGAGCTGTTTGTTTTGGAGGGATGTGGAAAAAGTGCTTAGAATGTGTTCTTAAGTCTTAAACTTTCTGCATTATTCGTGAAAAATGTCTGAAGAAAATGCACAGAAAGTGATTGAAGGGATGCAGGGCAGGAGGCAGCGGTGTCATGTATGCACAAGTTTGGGGTGGTTTATCTCCCTTGTTGTTCAGTGTAGTTCTATTAAACTCTAGGTAGCCTGGTCACCTACTTTCATGTGTGTACTATGTTTGTACTTGGTATTTCTTTTAATGATAGAAGTTTTAACACATCTAAAAAAAAAAAAAAAAAGAGCTAACCCCGTTCATCCTTAAAAGCCCTGGAAATGTGATTGCTTATTAAACATAAGGTAGCCTGTCACACAGGGAAGAGGTAAATGATAGTCCTTCACAAGAAAAAAAAAAAAAAAAAAAAAAAAAAAAAAAAAGAATCTCGGTAACAGAAAGAAGATGGACCCACCACGGCAAAATCTGGTACATTTTACCAGTGACAGCCGGGCACGGCACCACCAGTATAGTCTTGGCCGTGCTGTTGACACTAACAGTCCAGTACAGGGACCCCTTCCGAATCTCCCAAGAAGTAGCGGAGGAATCTGCACTCGGGTGGGAGGCAAGGCGCTAGGAACGATAGATGTTCCAGCAGAACTACTGAAGTCAGGGAGTCATCTGTCTGAGGAGACAGGCCACCAGACACTGGCCAAGGGAATGGACCGAGAACCCACCACAGCACAGATGGGCAAGGAAAAAATGGCAGTTTAACAGTTTAGTTGTTGGCACTGGCAGGGATTTCTGGCACCTGATGTCTCGACTGCAGTGCTGCAGTGCTCTCGGGTTGCCGCACCACTGAGCCAGTTAGACACCCAATTATTCCCCGAAGATGGAGTGTGGCTGCCTTAATGGCGAGATGAAAAAATGGTCATACACACGAAAACTCCACCCCTCCCTTAGTTGGGCAGATGTCTATACAGGGAGTGTCCACACGAGTATCAGCCTGCATACCCTGAAGAGAAAAAGAAGAAGACACCCAATTAGAAGAGACACAGTGTGGAGTATATAAATGCTTAGAATGTCTACATACAGTGCAGGGAAAACATGCACATCTCTGTTAAGATCTCTTTTGGGAAAAAAACAAAAAAAAAAAAAAAAAAAAAAAAAAAAAAGAAAAAAAAAAAAAAAAAAAAAAAAAACTTTTGAAATTGGGTTTTAGAGACAGGGTGGACTGTGCTGGGCCGATGAATTTTAGTCTACAGATAGAGGGAAAAGGTCCTGGGAAAACAAGACAGAGGAGGTAGCCTTCTTCAAAAAAATGGTCCTGAACTGGAAAGTTTCATTGTGTGTGGATTACAGTGCACGTGCACAGTGCTGCTTTTGTTCTTCTTCTTGTATGTTTCAATCCCTTTTTTTTTCTGCTCTCTCTCTCTCTCTGTCTCTGTCCTCTCTCGCCTCCTCTCTCTCTCCTCTCTCTCTCTCTCTCTCTCTCTCTGTACATATTTTTATGCCTCTGTATTTGTTTTCTCATACTGTCAGCATTCTCTCTGTCTCTGCACACCCCCCCCCCCCCCCCCCCTTCCCTCTTTTTGCATGTTTGCATACCTGTGGTTTTTCTGTCTTCTTTCAACTCTCTCTCTCTCTCTCTCTCTCTCTCTCTCTCTCTCTCTCTCTCTCTTCTCTTCACTCTCTCTCTCTCTCCCTCTTTCTCCTTCTGTCCTACTCTCTCTTCTCCCTCTGCATTTTTTCTCCATTTGCTTCTCTTCTGCATCTCTCTCCCCCTGCATTTTTATCCATTTCTCTTTCTTTCTGCATTTTTCATACCTGAGTATTTTTTCTTCTTTTCTTTCAGAATCTCCCTCTCTCTCCCTCCTCCTCTCTCTCCTCTCCCTCTCTCTCCTCTCTCTCTCTCTCTGGCTATCTGCCTCCTTGCTCACACTCTTTTGTACTAAGTTAGGAAAATACTGAAAAAAAAAGAATTTTTATAGTGTGTGCCTTTCAGATGAAATAAAACTTGCTTAAAAAAAAAAAGAAAGAAAGAGGTAATGGTTTTTGCAGCTGTGCCGAGTGTGTAGCACGTGTCACTGTAGCCACTGATGGTATGTGTGATGTGATGGCCGCATTGAACGTGTGCTGCCATGTTGTCCGTTGCTGTTAGGTGGGAGAGGGGGCCGAGGCCATGGCTGTAAGTAATGGCGAAACCTTTCATCTGCTTCTCCCTGTATTTTCATACACTGTTGCAAATTCACATCTGGCAGCGGCACAGCAGCCACTCAAATTGGAGCGCTCTGAAAAACGCATCGAATGCGCGTTCTGTTAATTGGGATTACTATTGTTGGCGATGTGTGAAAGTGACCATTGTCACTGCAACATCATATGCCGCGATTTTTTTTTTTTTTTTTTTTTTTTTTTTTTTTATTCTCATTATTGTTGTTGCTTATTACTGTTCTTGTTGTTATTGTTTTTATTTTGTTATTGCTTTTCCTTATTGTTTATTATTGCCCAAAAATTTTTTTTTTGTTTGCTTGTTTCAATGAGGTAAGCAGTACTTGAGTAAAGGATGGGCATTTTGTAACCTGTTTTTTCTTTTCAGCTAGAGCCAAATGTGAACAGATCAATCGATTTCTTTTCTTCTTTTTTGTTTACCTTTGTTCAATTGTAAAAAAACAATACATAAATGAAAAATAAAAATAAAAAAATGTAAAAGGTGATATTTGGAAACGGGAGATTTCACACACACACACACACACACACACACAAGCACACCTCACCACCCCCTCCCCAAGCCACCCCACCACTGAAAAAAAAAAAGGGAAAATAAAGTTTTATAAAGAAAAAAAAAAATCGAAAGTTTGACTACCGTTGCATATCATAAAATACATTTATCAAAACATGCGTCACGCTGCCCTGTATTCATTGGTCGTACATTGCTGTTCCAAAAGCCGGATGTGTGATTTGCCAGCTTTTGTTAGCTTCCTGCTGGGCTGCTGTGTGCATTGCCATGCATAGGCTATTGGTGTGATTCTCTGTCAACCTTTTTTTTTTTTTCTGTAAGTCATTATTACCCTTGTTACTTCTGTTAACATTGTAACTGCTATTCCTGTTATCGATCGTATAACCAGCTCTCCGTCCAGTGACCTTTGACATGCCGAGATGAAAGGATGACTCTTTGACATGATGCATGATGAAGGATGTGAACGTTGGGGAGAAGCCATTTGTTGGTTTGAGTCTTAAGCTGTTGCCACTGAAACAGAAATCTTAAGTAAGATCAAAAAGATCGGTTCAGGACCTGAGTGAACAGTATAAGAATGTAATTATGTTACATATTGCACAAATGCGAACTGATTAGAATGGCTGTGATGAGACTAAACTACAACGAGGCAGGCACAGTGGGAGGGGAGGAGTGAGGGAGGAGGTGGATTCAGGATCAAAGTAAGGGAAGCAGGAGGATGGCAAGGGGGTGAGCTGGGAGGAGGGGGAGGGGGGGTGGGGGTTAAGGGACTGGCAGGAAGAGGGAAGAGTGGGAAGTTTGTGTGTTGAGGTGTGGGCAGGTGTGTCCCCTTGGAGAGAGATGTAGCCAGAGTGACTGTCGGGTCAGATACCCATTCAAAGCAGCTGGAGCTGAAACAGTGTGTCGCTCCACCATGAGCTGAACTGGAATGGGAAGAGAGCTCACCGTGCGCTGCCGTGGAGGAGGTTAGAATTGAAGCTGAGGGTGTAGACTCTGCTGTTGTATTCCCAGGTGATACTACAGGTGGAGGGACCCAAATTCCACGTAACTGTAGTGAAAAATGTCTTTTGCACCCTTTTGATTGAAACATCAGAAGTTTGACATGAATTTTCTCAGTTGAGTTTGTGGAGAGGGCATCTTTACAGCCAGTTGTAGCTTTGGCGCTGTTGGTCTGATTGCGATGTTGTCTTTAAAAGACTGTACCTCTGTTGCTGTTGGTCTGATTGTAGAGGGGGTGACTTTTCCAACAGATGATAGCCTTAGCAGTGTGACAGACTGTAGCTCTGGTAGTGCTGGTCAGATATAGAGGGGGAGGGGGGGGGACTTTTCCAGCAGATGGTAGCTCTAGCAGTGTTGAAAAAGTCACCCCCTCTACAATCTGACCAACAGTACCAGAGCTACCATCTGTCACACTGCTAGAGCTGTGATCTGTTGGAAAAGTCACCCCCTCTACAATCTGTCCAACAGTACCAGAGCTGCAGTCTGTCACACTGCTAGAGCTATTATCTGTTGGAAAAGTCACCCCCTCTGCAATCTGTCCAACAGTACCAGAGCTGCAGTCTGTCACACTGCTAGAGCTATTATCTGTTGGAAAAGTCACCCCCTCTACAATCAGACCAACACTACCAGAGCTACAGTCTGTCACACTGCTAGAGCTATCATCTGTTGGAAAGTCACCCCCTCTGCAATCTGACCAACAGTACCAAGCTACAGTCTGTCACACTGCTAATACAGCTCATGGAGTTGTGACCCAGATCTTGAGTGCATCCTCTCACTTTTTAGCGAGTCAGGGATATTCGTGTTGGACCACCTCCCACAGAATGATTGGTGGGTCAGGTCAGGCAAATTTTTGCTGCAGGCAAGAAACGCTGGTGGGGGAGGGGGGGGTTGTAGTCAGTCCAGGGTTTAAATGATTTTATCGACACCCAGCTTGTAGCAAAACGATTGAAATTCAACCTATTGCACTGTGTTTATGTCAAGTGATAGTGCACTAAGTTTATCATAGTTCACAGCCATTCTTTCATGTTATATGGCAGTACCTCAACTTTAAAGACTATTCTCAAACTGACTTCGTGCTTGTGGAACACTTGTGAGAGCCACAGCTGATTCATTTTTTAACATACATTAACCATTGTACAGGACTTTCTGGTCTTCTTTTCATTGATAAGTAAATCTCAGTATCATAAAATGTTTCTTTCCACTGACGTGTAAATTTCAATATCTTGAAAATGCAACTTATCTATCATTTGTGGGAGGTTGTCGCCAGGTTAGGTTTTAAAAAAAAAAAAAGGGGGGGGGGGGGGGTATTTTTTAGCGGGAGAGGAGGGGGGGAGGCTTTTAATTCTATGGGGAAAGAAGTAGTAAAGTAGAACCTTTCAGTAACAGTCTTCAGAAGGTGTGCGTGGGAGGGTGAGGGGGAGTGTTTTTTGTTGTCAGGTAAACCGTTAGAAAGAGAAGAAAAAAATGTACCACCTACAACTGTTCTGAAAGGGAGAGGTGGTGTTTGTGTAATTCAGAACGATGGAAGGGCGCTGTGGAGGTTGTGACAGACCTTGCCTTAGGTCAGGGGAGCCTGTGGTCCATCCTCCCAGTCAGTTCATCAGTGAAAATGAAACAAAAACGATTTTGCCGCAGGGGGAGATAATTATTGAAGAGTTAGTCTCCTTGTGCTATTTGTGATCATTTAAAAATCAGTTTTTGTTTGTTTGTTTTTTTTTTTTATTTTACAATCCTGCTCTCAGATGCGTGATCCATAAACACTGACATGTCAAAAACGTAACCTGCCAGAAAGAGTGAAAAAAGAATAAATAAATAACAGAAAAGTAAAAAAAAGAAAAGGAAAGAAGTCTTCATTTTTGCTTGGGGCACCAGTCCCTATTGAACAACTGGATCTTCCAAATGATGGGGGGATGACTAGTGTCCTCATTTTGTTTATATTTTAAGTAGATTATGCCCCTGCTGAACTTGTATTTTCGTTATCCTCCAAATTGACTAAAACAATCAGGAACAACCCAAAAACAACAACAACCCCCCCCCCCCCCCCCCCCCACCCTTCCCCCCCTCGGCGGTTTCCCCCACCCCCCCCCGTCTTCGAACCCTGAGGTCCTCAATATATCCCCCCCCCCCCCCCCCTATGCCTCCCCTAGCCCCCCCCCCCCCCCCCCCCCCCTTCTCTTCCGCTCTTTCCTTCTCAGGCTTCCAGTCCTTTCCATTCTCTTCCCTTCTCCACCCGAATCTGTTCGGTTAACACCTAGTTTAGTTTGGTAGCTTTTTTGTTCTGAGTAGTTATCCCGCCATTGTGTTTATGAAGCTCATACTCTCTGGGTTGTCATGTGGTGCTGTTTCAGAGTGTGGTACTCCTTCTTTCATGTCATTTTGTGCGTAGGTGCTACCCGTTTAGCTCCTTCAGATTGGTTGGCTTGATTGTGATTGGTGGTTACTGGTTTTTTTTTTGTTTGTGTTTCGCGGTATGGTTCACCACTTGGTTCTTCTTCCTGAGTGCTTTTTGGGGAAGCAGGGTATGTGTTTTTTTGACCCCACACTAGGGTTTGTTTTTCATTCCGTGTGCATTGTGATGTTCTTTAGGCTGTTGTTTTATGTTGTTAGGTACTCAATGTTTGAGGTTTTTTGTTGTTTATTATATTTTTATTTAGTTTGTGTCGACGATTGTTGTTGATCGTACTGGAGTGTGTGTTTTTTGGGATACTTACCCCCACCCATCCCCCCTCCCCAAAAAGTGTTTGGATATTTTAGTTTAATTAGAAGACTTTGTGTTTTGTACACCAAGGGATTTTGTTCAGTGCATGTGTATCGAGTACTGGGTTGTTGGGGAGTTATCTTTAAGGGGGATGGTGGTTTTGGCTTGTGTTGGTTGTGTTGTTGTAATTTCGTTCTATGAATCAGGTCAGGCTATATCGTATGAGTGCTTCTCGATCGTGGTATGGTGATTTATTATGTAGTTTTGCATGTGTATTATCTAAATTTTGTCCTTTATGATGGTTCTAAAAGGGTGGGTTATGTGTTTAGTAGGAAAAGAGGAGGTGGGCCCATTTTTTTGTTTTGTTTAGATTCATGTTTCGACGGTGGAAGATTAGGTATCGTTTTTTATGCATACGTTGCAATCATAAACATTTGTTATCGGTAGTTAAGTTCCATTTCTCTGTTTGTTGTTTTTTTCAGCTTTATAGTAATAGTTTATCGTTTATTTGGAGGGTGATAGTTATTTTATGTCGTTTTTTCTGTTTGTTTTTTTTGTTTTGTTTATTTATGTGTGGCTTTGTGATTGATTGTTGTTGGTTGTAGTGGTTAGTCTATGTTGTTTTCGAGTTTGGGGGTCGTCCTTGATGCTGTTTTGTGTTTTGTTTGTTTCTAGAGTGTGATATGGTGTGTTTTGCAAGACTGAGCATAGCTTTATGTATTTTTGTTTGCTGTTGGTGTTTGGGATTTTTGGTTGTAATGTCTTTAGAGTTTTTGTTCATTTGCAAGAGATGTTTTGGGGGGTTGGGGGTGTTTCGACTGCCGTGGGTTTGTTGTTTTTTTTATATTTGTTTTGCTTTTTGTTTTTGTTTTCTTTTGGTGTGGAGTAGATGTTTACCCTTAGTTTGTTTGGCCGGAGGCTTTACTCTAGTCCATGCACACACTGGGGTGTTGGTGTCACACCTCGCATGGTGAATTACAAAGTTAATTGGTTGTGGTTGTATTACCTTGGGGTCGTATTGAAATGGACGTTCGTAAATTGATTGAGGTGGTAGGTCAGGGTGGTTGGGAATATGAGTATCGAGATGATATCGATTTCATTTGCATGTTATAAGAAGATATTACAAAAAAATCAGGAAAGGCAGCTGACATAATGACATTGCTTCTCCTATGTCTGTCTAGGTGATCTCTCTCTCTCCGCTTCATCAGGGCTCGAGCTCTCTCGGCTCTCTGCTGTCTCGCCTCGCTACAGCACGGGAGGGAACAGGCCACACAGCACACAGCAGCGGACAGCCACAGCTGCACACACATCACTTGGTTCTTTCTGTTCAGTAACAAAAAGAAAAGGGGAAACTGCCCTGGAAGAGAAACTGGCATGGTTCAACAGTGACTTTTTCACCGCCATAGGCATCATTTTAGGACAGAAGCGACAAAGTATTCCTGCTTTGAAAATAAGTCCGTCGATTATGGTTATAGTAACAGTGCTTGCATCAGGCGGGAGTCAAACCCCATGACATGCCTGTGCAGACAGTGAGTTTCTGACCGTGACACCACCACCAGTGGTACATTAACGATATGCAACAGCAAAAAGCAGAATGGCATGGCTGCCAGACGAAGGAATAATTACAAATTACAGAACAAACCCAACCAATTTCGACCCTTGGGATGAAAGGCGTGGGTTTGTTTTGTGATTTGTTCTGTTGTTTAGCTGCCCGGTAATGCTGATGTTGCCCTTGTTTCAATTCCCGTCTACAGTTACCTCTCTTTGAAGCTCGTCGTGTGTGTGCTGCTAGCAACAAGGAGCTCAAGGTATTCGGTTTTGGCTTCAGTGGCAAATGCTTGAAGAATTAGTGGCTGTCTCCCGAGCTCCCCCAGCTATGTAAATCGTTGACAGCTGATGTGGCTGCATGTCAAATGCTTTTGGCATGTTATTTGTCCAATTTTGGGAGCGGTAGATGTTGGTCTGTTGACACAAATCAGTACTGACAATATCGTTCAAGAGCTTGTTAATGTTAAAGATGAAATGATTTAGAGATTCAGTAAGTGGAATCTTAGTGTGGTTGATACGTAAAACTGAACTCTGTAGAGATTTGACAAGTGTAATTTATTGCTTAGGTTTGATTTAATAGTTTGATTAAAGAAAAAAAGAGAAAAAAAACCTAAAAATACTGTTAAGGTATTGCCATTGTCTGTCAACTTCAGGGCCTTTTTTTTTTTTAAATGTTGCTCAATGCATGATTTTGTAGTTACAGGTAAGGTGATTTGCAGTTATGAAAGGCATGACTTTAACAAAAATGCAGTTTGTAGTTGTGTGCCTGATGTAGTAGACATGCAGATGCGACCCTGTCGGACGACACGGGGTGGGAACAGGGTGTGGTGAGGTGTTGGGACTGATGTACACAGTGGATGGTCCGTGTTTTGACCTGTACTGACTTGGTTGGACCCAGGGCTACAAAGTGTCAGTGAATTTTGTGGATTTCAACAAAATGTATTGATGAGAATTCATTGAAAGAAAAAAAAAAATCAGCCAAACAAATCAGGGGAGGCAAAAAAAAAAAAAAAAAAAGTGGCAATGGAATCCATGGAGTATTTGTCAGGTTTTTGGTTTGCCTACAGACAGCACT
>JADBJO010018289.1:7500-17500 GCA_016801955.1 Conus betulinus | reverse complement strand
TCCATGTTGATGATGTCATTGTTGGCTGTGAATGTCTCCATGTTGATGATGTCATTTTTGGCTGTGAATGTCTCCATGTTGATGATGTCATTTTTGGCTGTGAATGTCTCCATGTTGATGATGTCATTTTTGGCTGTGAATGTCTCCTCTCTTGTTGATCATCTCTGGCTTCTGCAGAGCTGGAATTATATAAGCACCATGGAATTACATAAGCACCATGGCACATGCTGTTGGTAATCGTGTGTTTAGTAGTAGTACTGTGATGTGAAAGAAATGGTTGATCCGTGCTGTTTCATGGATGTCTTTCTCTCTCTCTTTATCTTGTAGCTCGTTCCATTTCGGAATCCAGCAGTTCCTTTCAGGGTAGGTGATGCAGAAGAAATATCACCCGCTTAATTGCTGCAATAGTGTTATAGTTTTTATTCATTTATTTTTTTCTTTATTGGTTTTATGTCTGGCCAACTGATGCACCCAGAGTCCTTCAGTGCCCTGTCAACACCCCCACCCTCTTCCCGCGCTTTTCTTTTTTTTTTTTTTTTCTTTAATTCTCTTTACTTTGCTTCCTCTATCCCTTCCTCCCTCAATTCTCTCAAAAATTATTATTTCAGGTAGATTTTCTGTGTATTTGAGCTGATGGATTTCAGTCATTTATTTTTGCTGCCATTTTTCTTCATTTGATTTGTGCAGAGGGCTCTCTGTGTTTGTGGTTTTGTTCACACTCAATAGTGTTTGTGCATTCACTCATCAGTGTGGATGAGTGACGGATGTATTTTTGATTACACACATACACTGAGCACAAACTGCACACATACACCTGCACACACATGCATTCTCATCAGGAGTGTGCTGTACACACACACACACTTACTCATGCTTGTGCGCGTGTGTGCACGTGGACACACACACACACACACGTTCATGCCTGCACTCGCACGCACACACACAGACACACACACACACACACACACACACACACACACACACACACACACACACACACACACACTCACATTCACACTCACACATACACACACACACACACACACACACACACTCACACATACACACACACACACACACACACACACACACACACACACACTCACACATACACACACACACACACACACACACACACACACACACACACACTCACACACACACACACACACACACACACACACACACACACACACACACACACACACACACACACACATTCTCTCTGTCACTCTTGTTTCGTCTCTGTCTCTTTCTTGCGGCAGAGACAGTATCATCTGCCTGCGATGCCTTCGTTTGCTTGCATGTCCTGCCTCCATCTTTCATAGTATACTTTGCTGAGAAAGTATATTTTTTAGGTAAAATGATTTTATGATTGACTTTCCACCTTTTCTGTCTCAAAATTGAGCAGTGTAGCTCATACGCTTTTGAAGAAAAGGCCCATGTTTGTTTGTTTGTTTTTAATTAAAGAGTCAGAATAAAAACATGTCCAGTGGGAATAGCTAATTTAATTTTGTAGTTAAAGAGACAGAGTAGAAGCTTTCCAGCAGGAATCGTTCTGTTCTACCCATGGGGCTGTGGTCTAATGCTGGTGTGCGTCACAGCGCACAGCTTGAGTTGGGGTCAGTTTTCAGCCCTTTTTCTCCCCTTGGGTCGTACTAGTTTCCAAGCTCTCTCACTTCGCAGTGTTGAGATGCTGTGCCTGGTTTCTCAGTCTCCTCAACTGTTCTCCTGGGCGGGGAAGCAACGTGAGATTGTGTGCAACCAGGATGAGGCAGTCATCTCAACAGGTAGAGCGCAGAGGAAAGGACTTTTGCCTTCTCCATCTCCCTTCTTGTGGCTTGGCTGGGGGTTTGTGTTGAGTGTGACTCCTGAGAATGTGTGTGTGTGTGTGTGTGTGTGTATGTGTGTGTGTGTGTGTGTGTGTGATTGTCAGTGTCTAGTCCATGCCACCTACAAATGACAGCCAGATCTTCTGTGCAGAACGGAATGAGATTGAATGTCCATGCAACGGTGGTGGTGGTGGTGTTCTTCAGTGCACACATTCCTTTCAGGGGCCACTGTTTTAGTCTCATCCAAAGGCCTGCCAGGCTCTTCATCAGCCACGGTGCTCTGCTGCGACACAGAGCGACCAATTCCACCTCCGTGGTGGCTTGCTGTCCATCAGCCATGGTGCTCTGCTGCGACACAGAGCGACCGATTCCACCTCCGTGGTGGCTTGCTGTCCGTCAGCCACGGTGCTCTGCTGCGACACAGAGCGACCGATTCCACCTCCATGGTGGCTTGCTGTCCATCAGCCAGGGTGCTCTGCTGCGACACAGAGCGACCGATTCCACCTCCATGGTGGCTTGCTGTCCATCAGCCATGGTGCTCTGCTGCGACACAGAGCGACCGATTCCACCTCCGTGGTGGCTTGCTGTCCATCAGCCATGGTGCTCTGCTGCAACAGAGAGGGACCGATTCCACCTCCATGGTGGCTTGCTGTCCATCAGCCATGGTGCTCTGCTGCGACACAGAGTGACCGATTCCACCTCCGTGGTGGCTTGCTGTCCATCAGCCATGGTGCTCTGCTGCGACACAGAGTGACCGATTCCACCTCCATGGTGGCTTGCTGTCCGTCAGCCACGGTGCTCTGCTGCGACACAGAGCAACCGATTCCCACCTCCGTGGTGGCTTGCTGTCCATCAGCCACGGTGCTCTGCTGCGACACAGAGCGACCGATTCCACCTCCATGGTGGCTTGCTGTCCATCAGCCAGTGTGCTCTGCTGCATCACAGAGGGACCGATTCCACCTCCATGGTGGCTTGCTGTCCATCAGCCAGTGTGCTCTGCTGCATCACAGAGGGACCGATTCCACCTCCATGGTGGCTTGCTGTCCATCAGCCATGGTGCTCTGCTGCGACACAGAGTGACCGATTCCACCTCCGTGGTGGCTTGCTGCCCCCGTGTTGCTGCTGTCAACAGCCTGGAAGTTGCAGATGAACAATTCTCATTGGGCAATTTTTTTTTTTTTAGGCAAGCACGCTCAAATTGGATGATAGAATTTAGTGTGGTATGGTAACTGTTGCAAAGAAATAAAAGAAAAAAAAAAAAACTTGCATTCAGTAAGGCAAGAACATTTCCTGTTTCTCTTCCCCCTCTCTAGTCTCCGTTCTTCTCTGTCACTCCCCCCTTCTCTTTCTGTCCTCTGCTTTCTCTTTCACATTGAACTGAAGACTAAAATGTGGAGGCAATATTTCACATTTTCTGTTTGTTGTTTTGTTTTCTTTTGTTTTATTTATTTATTCGTTTTGGAGGTGGTGTTTTTTTGTTTGTTTTTTTTTTCCATTTCAGTGCATGCCTGTAACTTTTTTTCTTTTGATTTCTTTCACAAGTGTGAAAGGTGTGTGTGTGTGTGTGTGTGTGTGTGTGTGTGTGTGTATGTGTGTGTGTGTGTGTGCACATTTGCATGTTCATGTGTGTGTGTTTGTGTGTGTGTGTGGTAGGGTGCTGTACTTCCTGTGCTCTGAGCATTGCTCTAAAACGTCTGTTTAGCAGACATCTTCTATCTTCCTGTTTCCTTTAGAAGTAGCTTAGCAGAGTGGGGAGGGGATGGGGAAGAGGGGGAATGGAGATGGAGAGGAGGGGGAGTGGGGATGGTGAGCTGTTGTTGAAGATTGTTGTTTTATGCCAATCACCAGTGTTGTTGGAATCCTGATTCTTGTGTCCAGATGTTCAGTTCAGGAGACCTTTTGACAGTGGTTCATTGTGGTGATGTTTCTTTCATGTCTTTTTTTTTTCTTCACCTTGGAACTTGTTGTTCCAGATGATATTGATGTTAAGTGGAAGTCAGAATGTTGAAAATGAGTATGGGGAAAAAAAGTGAAAGAAAGGGAGAGCACACACACGCATGCACACACGCATGTTGGCATGTGCGTGCTTGAATGTGCACGTATATGAGTGTAATCAAAGAGCGA
The DNA here is from genome assembly GCA_016801955.1 of Conus betulinus. NCBI lineage: Eukaryota > Metazoa > Mollusca > Gastropoda > Neogastropoda > Conidae > Conus > Conus betulinus. The sequence continues at coordinate 13,544 of JADBJO010018289.1, read as the reverse complement.
GCAAACATGTACACATAAAGCATGCATTTCTACAAAAGAAAAAGGCTTGCTGATTGAAATTAAAAAAAAGAGATGTTGAGGTAGAGTAATGAATTAGGATGACAAGAGTTACTTGCTGCTTTTTTTTTTTTCTAACTGTTTGGTCCTTCAGAATGTGTATTGTTCTGTATTATATGGCTTTGTCGCAACAGATTTCTCTGTGTGAAATTTGGGTTGCTCTCCCCTTGGGAGAGCATGTTGCCATAGAACAGTGTCAACGTTGCTCCTGTCTCTCCATTCTTTTCTTTTTCCTTTTGTGTATCGTTTTTGTTGACCCATCAGAGCAGATTTACCTGCAGGAGTTTTGCCCACTGCAGCTGTCTTGTTGCTGCAGGTTCCTTTAGCTGGGCTGAGTGTATAGAGGAGAGGGGACCTGGGTGGTTTATCAACCATAGCTGCCGTCCTTCCTGAATATTGCTGGAACTTGACTCATTCAAAAACCATTCATTACATCCCAAACATAACAACAACATCAGCAACACTGAAGAAAAAGACCAAAAGAACAAACCCCTGAACCCCCCCCCCCCCCCCCCCCCCCCCCCCAAAATCCTCCAAAAAGAAGTATGTGGTTATGGGGATCATGTGTGGGGAAAAAAATCTGAAGAAGAATGGCAGAATAAAGTCAAGGATGTGCTGGGAGTGTTGAGCAGCTAAGTGCACAGGACATTACGTTGACTTTCTGAAACACCTGCATGTGCCAGTGGAAACTGCAGGGAGCAGCCATGGTGTCAGTCCAAAGCCCAAACTATCTCCTTCTCCCAAATTCAGACCGCACAAGCTTGGTGGCTATGATTGTCTCGTGTAGTATTGTATTGCAAAAAAACAAAGAGAGAGAGAAAGGAAGAAAGGGTGAAAAAAAAAAAAAAAGAAAAGAAGAAAAAAAACGTGGAAGGGCACTGTGGAGAACATAGACCTCCGCCACGATGGAAACAGATTCAGGGTTGTCTCCCCTGGTGATCTGGATGCTGAAGCACGGATCCACACTGGGTTCCTCCATGTTCTGCTCACATGGTGACCTCAGGTTAATTTTCTCTGCATGTCTCATGCCTTGGTGAAGTTTTTGTGTCGAGGTCACCGGTATCAGCAAGTTCATTGGGGCTGTCGTCAGACAGATGTGGTGGCACTCTCCGAAGAGAGAGCTCAGTCATGCTGACTCTGCAGCTGAGGAAGTGGTGCCGTTTGATGCTGGATCAGAACATGTGGCACTGAAGTCCAGCAAAGTGACACATCATCTCCAGCCCAGGCCCTTTGTCAAGTGAGACAGAGGCAGAAAATGAAACTGACAGAGCAATACTGAAAGCAGTTCAAGAAGGGAGGGGATTCAGAGTGAGCAAGTGTTACACAGGAAAAGCAACAGAGACCATGCAGTCTTAAGTGGCAGTTTTGTTTAAGATCCTTTGGAGTAAAAGAACACGAAGTGTGGTTTGAACAGCCGCATGGTCTCTGCTGTTTTGTCCTGAGTAACACTCGCTCGCTCTGAACCCCCTCTCGTCTTGAACCGTTGTCAGCATTGCTCTGTCGGTTTATTTTTCTGCCCCGGTCTCTTTTGACAAAGGGCCTGGGCTCGAAACGATGGTCCTTTTTACTCCAAAGGATCTCTTACAAACAAGGTACTTTTTAATGTTCTGTGTTCTACCTTCAAGGTCCAGCAGTCAGACTTTACTTTATCTCCAGTGACACAACATCAAGTTGACATGGACTGCTCCCTGTGGATTGCCTGTGCTGAAGCTGGTGCAGGGCAGCCCCGGGTGTGGCTGTGGACGACGGGACAGTAGAAGGGGCACAGATGGTTTAATGCCAGTGAAGAGGCAGGAAGACGAGATAGCAACAAAAAAAATTTTTTTAAAAAGGAAAAAAAAAAAAAAAGAGAAAAGTTTGCTGGGTTCATGTGTCGTTGAAACTGGTTCAGTTGAGGTTGTGCAATCTTGCTGAATGATTCCATGCAGGATCTGGATCTGCTCTGGATCCTGGCTGTGGATCTCTCCTCCATCCAAGTTGGATGTGTTGGGTCTTGGCCCACAGTAACGTCCCTCTCTTCTGCCAGGTTGTGTTGGAGTAGTTTTCTAGGAGTTTTGGGTTTTTTTTTTTTGTAAGTTTAATTTGGTAAGCAAGCTAAGGTGGGTGAGAGTGAAACTTCTTTGGCAAGAGTGACCATGATAAGTGTGTTGTGTGTAATATTCTTGAGACAGTGTTTCAGTGGATACCCTCTTTTTTTTGTTTTTAGTTTGATGTTATATATATATATATATAATTTCATGTAACTAAAGATCTCACCCCCACCCCCCCAAAATGGAACCATGTTTTTAAGGTTGGGTTGGGTGGGGGTTTTTTTTTTTTTTTTGTTTGTTGTTTTTTTTTTGGGGGGGGGTTTCTTTTTGGTGTTTGGTGTGTGTGTGCGTTTGTAAACCAGTCAAGAATCAGTTCAGATCACTCTGTGTGTGTGTGTGTGTGTGTGTGTGTGTGTTTGACATTTAACCATTTTAAGAGTAGAACTTCTTATTTTTGATAAACTGGAATCTGTGTGTGACCAAAACGCGTCACAGTGTTGGTGTGTGTTGGCTGTGGGCCTAACCTTTGTCTTGGCTCTCTCTCTCTCTCTCCTGTTGGCTGCTCAGGCTCGCCCAAATATTGCGGGTACGCTCACCGCTTTGTTTTTCTCATGACCTGGAGTGGGATGATGAGTTTATCGATGATGAAGGTAAATGACGATGATGCGCTTTCTTATGATGTTCTCCCCCCTAATCCATCACCCACAACTCCTCTGTTTGTGTCGGCCTGCCTTCTCTTCTGAGTGTTTATATGGTTTTCCTGGTCTCCGCTGCTTTTGAAATTTTTTTTTTTTTTTTTTTTTGGTGTGACAGCTTTTTTGTGTGTGTGTGAGGCAAGAGGTACTTTTGGTCTAGCTTGTGTGTGTCAGTGGAGTGTTCATGAATGGTAGATTCGTTGTTATTGTTGTTGTTGATTTTTTGGTTTGTTTGTTTCTTTTTCTTTTTTCCGAGAGTTGTTCAGCTCATTTTTTTGCCAGAAACGTTTGTTCTTTTTTTTTTCTGAATTGAGATGTAGTAGCTGTAATTATCTTCCTGTGGAAACTAGTCCAGGGTTTTTGCACTCGAGTGGAGGAGAGACTGCATCGTCCATGCAAAATATGTATTTATCATAGGTGAGAATTTCATTGGTCAGTAGGCCGTTGTGCTTACCTGGATTCATGTGCCAACTGTTTGCCTCAAAAGATTTTTTGGGGTTTTTTTTGGGGGTTTTTTTGTTTGGGTTACAATGTACACTAGTTGTATTTGTTGGCTTTTTGTCATCTGCTGAGCCTAAAATATTTTTGACTTGAGGTGAGCAAAATACTTGAAAGTTGGTCTTCCTTCAGTACAGAGTTACAGAACTGAGTTACCATACTTGTCTGTGGTGGATGCCAGTGGTTGTGGGTTAGTTTGCCGACCACTTTTCCATTCCACTCATGGTGCGAAATGATAATTAATAAACCAGTGTTTGTAGTATGATCCTTTCAGCCATGCTGGGAGGTGGGTATTGGGTGGGGGAGGTTAAAGGTGCGGATGGCGCTAGAGGTGACGTCTTTTTTTTCTGTGCCCTCCGTAGAGGTATGGCTCCCACGCTGCACGCTCCACCTCCTGTACACACAGCAACATCCAGGCGTGGATCTGTGCGGTCTGGTGTCAGCAGTCCATGTAGAGCTGTCAGTACTAGATTGACATGAGGCCCCCCCCCCCCACCAGGGGAGACTCTGCACTGCTGCTGAGTTATGTCGTCGATGATGGTTTTGACCCCAGTGGCTCCAGTGCTGATGACAGGAATTGCCTGAGTCACAGAGCCTGTGTGAATGAAGCTCCCCGTAGAGAAGGAGACCTTGACAAGTCCGTCCAGTGACAGTCCCGAGGAGTTTGCTCAAATGAAAAGTTGGACACTCTCTCTCTCTCTCTCTCCCCTCATAGGCCTGGCTGTGGGAAACAGGGAGGGGAGGTCACTGTGAGAGCAGCGGCTTGAAAGACCACAGAATTTGATAGGTTGACTGCTGTTGAATGACAGTCATGGAAGATGATGCTGTGGAACACCACTGTGGCTGTTGGTGGTGAATGACATTCATGGAAGATGATGCTGTGGAACACCACTGTCATCTGAGATCAGATCCCAGGGCTGTGTCCCCTCCTGCATTTCCTTTCATGCAGTTTCCCAGCATCGGTCAGGCCTGAGAGAGACAGACACCTGCTGTGTTGGTCAGGAAGGCTGAGCAGCACGGCCAGAAAGGTATCGGTTAAGTTGATGAAGTTCGGCTGTGTGGGTTCCAAACCTTTCCTTTCCAGCCCCACATCACGTTCAAGGAACTCCTGGCAGAAGCTGATTGAGTAGGAAGGTTCCACAACTGCAAGCCATATAGGGGTGGGGAGGGGGAGGGGTTGAAGGTGGGACAGCCATGCCACTGGCCCTGATGCTCACGGCTGTGCCGCGGTCCCTTACAGTCATTGCTGAACCTCCTGGCCATGGCAGTCTCAAACTGTGCGAGTAGTACTCAGTTGTAAAAATCGTTGCTGTTTAGCATAATGTGGGAGAGAGAGGAAGGATGTAGGGGGATGATGGGGGAATGGGAGGACAAGGTGAAAAAAGGGAGGTGGGTGGGGGATAAGGAATTGTCAGGGTTTTTTTTTCTTTCAATGAGATTTGTGAGGAAGGGGATGAGCGGGGTAATTTTTTTGTTTGTTTGTTTTGTTTTGTTTTTTTTTTTGAAAAGGTGAACGAAAATGTTGTTGGCTAGACCCAAAATAATGTTCAGCACATTCCTGGGAGAGTGAGTGTGTTAGAATCAGTTGAAGCAGTGTTGAAAACATCTGAACGGTTTTTATGTTTGTTTGGTTTGTGTTATAGATGTACACACACACACAAGCAGTGTGTATGGAGTTCGTTGTGTTTTGTTCTTCTGCACCACATCTGTTCATTTTAGATGGTGTCAAGTCTGTGATGCTTCCGTGTGCATGTTCCTGGGCAGTTTTTATGGAAAGAGAGGAAGGGGTGGGGGTGAGGAGGATCGTCATCCTCTAAGAGAAAAAAAGAAAGGTTGGAGGTGTTTTTAAATGTTCAAAAGGTTGTGTTTAACATAAAGAGAAGAAGAGGAGGATGGTAACAACGTCAGCAGGGACAGTTCAGCGTTCTGCTCCCATCCAGCTAGGGGTACCAACTCTGTGAGTCTGGGCGTGAATCTCCGACACAGAAAGTGGAAGGCAGTTCAAGGGATAGCACCATTCCTTTTTTTTTTTTTTCCTTTAATTGTAAGGTGCTTGAATCCAAAAGGAAAACCAGTGTTAGGCAGTTTTTTTTCTGTCTTCAGTGACATCAGTTGTTCTGCTTTAGGCTGACATCGGGTCATGTAGTGTACATGCATGGGAATTGAATTCCCTGTCCGTTCATAAACGTTTTTGTTTGGGTTTAATGTTGTTGTGTTGTTGTTTGTATAGGTTCATGCTTTTTTGTACCAACTTTTAAGTGAGTGATGTACATGCTGATTGTGTGTGTTGTGTTAAAAGAAAATGCTTCGAGTAAGCAACAGAACATGTGCATACAGTAAACGTCAACGCATACATTAGATGACACTGCAACATCTTGTCTCTTCCTTTCGAGAACATCGTTCGTTTCCTGCCATGGTTTTGTGGGGTTTTTTTTTTTTGTTTTTTTGTTTTGTTTTTGTTTTTTTTTTTTTTTTTTTGCTTGTTTACATTCTTCACAAGACAGGTGTCTATTTGTCATTTTCTCGGGGGGTTTTGTAATCGTAGCAGGTTCTTGTCTGTTTATTTGTTGTCGTTGCTGTTCCATCTCTGTCAGGAACAGAAGACTTGCACTTGCCCTCATTTCTCGTTTTCTGTACATGTTAAGTTGTCATAGACTTGTACATCCAATTCACAGTTGGTGTGTTTGGTATAGCTGTTGTTCTGAGGTTTCTTTGAATCTGCAAACCTTGTTGAGTGTGGCCATCTCTCATCAGAATCTTGAAT
>JADBJO010018289.1:0-5000 GCA_016801955.1 Conus betulinus | reverse complement strand
TGTGTGGGTGTTGTTACATGTAAGCATGTGTAGTAGTGACATGGCTTATGAACAGGAAGAATGACGTAGTTTGAGAGTGTTAAGAGCTCTCTCTCTCTCTCTCTCTCTCTCTCTCTCTCTCTCTCTCTCTCTCTCTCTCTCTCTCTCTCTCTCTCCCCTTTTTCTTCTTCTTCTTCTTCTTCAGTTGTAGGTTTGCAAATCAACTAAATGTATTGAAGAAGAAGCAGATCGCTTATGTTTATCGGTTAACTTGGATAAGATGAATATAGTGGTCTTTAGAATGGGGTGGCCACCTATCAGTGCATGAAAAAATGGTCTTATGGAAATGCAGATGTTCAAGTAGTTAATTCATATAAATATATAGGAATGATATTTTCAACAAGATTAAATTTCTGTTGTCTATGGGAAGAATCTCTCAGAAAAGGGAAAAAGGTACTATTGAAATTCTGAAATCCCTGAGAAAACTGAATTGTACAGACTGGTATATTTTGGAAAATGTTTGATGCACAGATAAAACCTCTTCTTGCATATGCAGCTGAAATTTGGGGCATATATGAAAATTTGCAGATGGGAAAAGTGCATACGTATGCTATGAAGCGTTTCCTTCAAGTACCTATTCATTCATCCAACACCGTTTTATATGGAGAAATAGGCAGATACCCTTTGTATATAAGTACATTGTGAAACGTATTAAGTACTGATTGAAGATCTTGAAGCTACCCCAGTCCCGTTTGAGCAGGCAAGCCTATGATATGATGCTTTTAGGAATGAAAAAAGGTAGAGAAAAACCGGACTCATAAAGTCCTTTCAAAGAGGGTTTTGGAATAGTGTGGATGACCCAGAAAGTTGGAAATGAGCAACAGTTCATTGCAGAATTTAAAGACAGGCTTATTTGTTCTTTTAAAACAGAATTGGCGCTCAGATATGGAAAGTGAAGAAAAAATGTTGTTGCTGGTTTTTCTCATTTAAAGACGTGTTTCATTCTGAAAAGTTTCTCAATGTTATAACAGACAAATGGCACAGAATGAATTACACAAGATTCAGGATGAGGACTTTAGGTTTTAATGCGAACAAAAGATGGTTTGAATGTGAAACATCCACAGAATCTCCTTGTCCTGCATGTAGACACATTATTGACGACAAAGAACACTTTCTGTTCCACTGTACTGCTTACAATGAAGTGCGAACAAATTGTTCATTTTTTTCCAGTTAGATATAGCGAAAAGACAAGATGTCGCTGTGGTGTTATCATCGGATGATGAACTTGTAATTAAATCAGTTGCGAAATTCATTGCGGAAGCATTGAAAATAGACAGATGAGGGATAGTCAGATTTTAAGGTACTGCATTATAGAGAGATATGAATGAATGATATCAGTAAGATACAATGTCATCATTTGATTGAGTGGATGGTCTAGTCAGTCTAACGAATTGTTTTTTTCTTTCTTTTTAAACCTTACTGCATTACTCCTGCGTATGAGGACATAAGGAAATGTTATGATTTTTTTGGTTTTGTTAACTTTGATTTGATACACACTTCTCTCTCTCTCTCTCTCTTCTCCTCTCTTCGTTTACTTCTCCTCCTCCCATTTTGCCTTGGCCCCCCCCCCCCCCCTCCCCACTGTCTCGTTCCCTCTCCTGATCTCTTGTTCCTCTCTCCCCCCATTTCTTCTCTCTCATCCTCCACACCCCCTATCCCTTCTCTCTCTCCCCCCCCCCACCCCCCCCCCCCCCCCCTCCCACCTCCCTCCCATCATTCCCATCCTCTCTTTTTCCTTTTCTCTCTCCATATTGCCTCTCGTCTCACTTCCTTAATATTGTTGTTTCTCTCTCTCTCTGTCTCTCTCTCTCTCTGTTTCTCTGTCTCTGTCTCTCTGTCTCTCTCTCTCTCTCTCTCTCTATCTCTGGCTTGCTAGCTCGCTCTCTGTCTCTCCCCAACCTCAGACCCTCCTCTCTCTCTCTCTTCTCTCTCTCTTCTCTCTCCTCTCTCTCTCTCTCTCTTTCTTTTTAACTGTCTTGAGAACTCTCAAGGTCTGTACGCACACGGGTCTTGTCATGTGTCACAGGACTAGCACATTTTGGAGACTGATGATCATGCTTATGCTTAGAGAGAGAGAGAGAGAGAGAGAGAGAGAGATGACAGCCCTGGGGTTAGTTCAGCTACATGACAACTAAAACTGAAATGGAGGCAGGAGTAGAGATGGGATGGGAGAGGTTGGGGGGGGGGGGGGGGGGGGGGACTCTATACCATTGTCATCTGGCATCCTTTGCTTCTGTCCGTTATTCACTTCATTTTTCAGAACAAATGATGAAAGAAGTTGTGTTGTTTTGTGGTCGGCATTGTCAATTTGAGTTCGTCTTTCTTTTGGCAGGACTTTTGTTCGTTGTTTGTTTAAGTTACCATTGGCTTTTGAGATAGGCTGTATTTTAAAAAAACAGAATGGTGTGTGAACCTCCGTGTCGTAGGCCTTGTTGTGAGCTGTGTCACCTTTTTGCATACAGATTTACGTGCATGTTGTCTCAATAGAAGAGGAAGAGAAAAATGTTGTTAAAAAACATTTCTTTTAAGGAAGTCTTCCTTTAGGGGGAACTCTGGTAACAGGCGAAGTAAGATAAGTGACTACATTTTTTATTTAATAGTCTTCAAGGATCAGGGTGAGGGACACCTTGATTGGGATGTTAAGTAATTAATAGAAAAAGTGTTCCAGAAAACACACACACACACACACACACACAACACACACACCACACACACACACACACACCACACACACACGCCACACACACACACACACACAACACACACACACACACACACACAACACACACACACCACAGACACACACACGCCACACACACGCCACACACACACACACACACACACACACACACACACACACACACACACACACACACATACACACACAGAGTCTGCATCTACACAGGTGGTGTCACAGTGGATGGTGTCCTCCATTACATTTGTCAAAAGTGTCATGCTGTGACGTGTTGGATGGTAAGTTTGCACCACTCATAAGGATCAATTTTTTTTTTTTTTCTTTTGCTTGAAAAACCTCTCTGTCCCTCCAGCAGTAAGGTGGCTTCCTGACTCTGTTCAGGGAAGAGAGAAAGGCAGCAGAAGGAGAGGAATGGGTGCCGCCTCTCAGCAAGCCATGCCTCAGGACATAATGAATCTCTCTGATACTTCACTCACTGCTGTCACGTTATGAGACTTTATCGCTAACCTTGTAGGTTATGGGACTTAAGCCTTGACCCTCACTTTTTTTTTTTTTTGACACATGGGGCTATGGTGCGTGCAAAGGGGACGTCGCTGTTTAACGACATGTCGCGCAGCATTATCGCAACTTGAGGCATGTCGGGCTCAGAGACGTCACCGTTAAGATTTGTGTGCCAACGCTGAGCTGGAACAAGGTGAATCTTGGGAACAACTGTATAAACTGTGAAAACTTCTTTACTATGTTTTTGTAGCTGTCTGAAAAAAAAGGGGGGGGGGGGGGGGGGGGTGGTGGGTGGTTTAAGGACCCAAGCAGACATCAGTTTGTGGTTTTCCTGATGCACATACCCAATCCTCTAATGGGGTCTCTGTTCCCGACGTCCGAACTCCGACCCCCCCCCTGGCTGCTCACCACACCAGGCCGTTTCACATAACCGAGCCGATTTCAACAACAGCAACCCCGTTTTATAAAAATTAATAAACCGCCATACATAAAAAAAAATATTAAACCTTAAAACTATGCAAGGGTAAAACCTGCCTCTGAAAAGACGGCGTTTTTTTTTTTTTTTTTTCTGTTTTGTTATGTTGGAAAAGCAATGATGTGTTATAGATCCCCCAGAAGTAATTTGTGGAGTACGGTTTTAGAGAAAACCGTCATGGTGTTAAATTTCATTCAGTACTAAATAGACATGAATGGAAAGGACAGGAAGGATGTCGGGAAGGGAGAGAGGGGGAGTGGGGGGGAGAGCAGGGGGGGGTCGAGGCGAGGGGGGGGGGGGAGGGGTGGGTGGAGTGGGGGGACGGGGGGTTGGGCAATTGTATGAACAGTTAGGGTAGGCTCTGTTGTATTGTTTCAGAGTTCTGCACCCGTCCCTGTTCTGTGACGTTTCTATCATCATGTATTTTTCCTGCCTCAGGCAGTGTCCAGATCGAAAAGTAAAAAACAAACCCCCCCAAAAATGGTCACAAACATCTCTACTGACGACAGCTTATTCTTCTTCCTTCTTCCCAGACTTCTGGTATTTAAACACAAAAAGCGGAACATTTTTTTTTTATCGGAAGCAATAATCGCCTGAATAGAGAGAATGCATAACAAGTATTTTTATTATTAGAAACAAAAACCATTGATGCGCGCAGATTTACAAAACAAGAAGTCCGTCAGGCAGAATGCCAAAATCCTCCTCCTCACAAACTTTGGCTTAAAGGTGTGTTGTGTGAAGTGTGGACGAGTGGATGTAGATCATGTGAAAACCTACCAGTTTAAAATTTTGTTTCACGAGTAACGTTCGTCTTTCATATTGAGCGAGGCTCGCAACTTGTCAAACCAAGGCCCCAACAAACCACAAGTTGCTCATCTCAGTACATTTTAAAGAAAGGCGAGGTTACCTTACTCCAACAGTCTGGATAGTGTACAGTGAGAACTCTGTAAACACAATGTCCACACAAACCCAGGCAGTGTCACCACTGTGGTTCCTTTCTGCCAATTCTTCTAATGTCTTCTTTGACTTCATGTGGGTCAGTGTAAAAACACAAGAAACGAGACACAAATCAACATAGATTCAAGCCACATCCTGTGACAAACAACCGGAATGTTTTCACACATCTCATCCGCACTTCCCTTGGTTTTTTTTATTTCCATCATCCATTACCTTGAAATCATGATTTACACTAAAACTGGTTTATGGATGAAATGTTTCAACATGAGGAAGCAACAGACAACAAACCAGCAAAAAAAGAAGTGCTGGTTGGTGGAGGGGGGGGGGGGGGCC
>JADBJO010018288.1:0-35664 GCA_016801955.1 Conus betulinus | reverse complement strand
TACACAGCATTTTGAGTCTGGTGTTAACACTAATCAAAGACCCCTGAATAGATAGCTAGATAGATAGATATGCTATGCTGGAGACAGAGTATTTGAAACTGATGTCATGTGTTTTCGTTTTGTTGTTATGATTATGATGATGATAATTATTATTATTGGGCACACGGATGTGATGCATTTCTTTTTTCGATTTTCACTCTGTATCCGTACAAACGTTTCATTAGGGGGTTGTGTGTGTGTGTGTGTGTGTGTGTGTGTGTGTGTGTGTGTGTGTGTGTGTGTGTGCAAAAAGCTCATTATTATCTTTTTACAACAGGCTTTAACACAAGGCATCTGCTGTCGTTGCATCGAGTTCGGCCCATTGTCTGTCTGCTGAGAGTAGCACACAATTCACATCCAGGTTCACCTTTCAAAAGATGGTGAGGCCCGGGTGGGTGGGTAGGGGGAGAGCGGGGAACGTGAGGGGATGACGGCGGGGGGGGGGGGGGGAGAGGAGGGGGGGGGGGGGGGGGGGGAGCGGCGGAGGGAGAAGGAGGATTGAGGAGAGGCTGAGAGAGAGGGGGGAGGAGATGTGGGAAGGGAAGTGTGGGGGGGGGGGGGGGGGGGAAGAAAGCTGGAGTGGGTAGTGTCACAAGGGCTGTGCGCGTGACAGCAGAATGACTGTCACTAATAGTCCTGAATCAGTTGAAAGTGGGCAGCACAAGGAAACAGACGGAACTTTTACAGTGGTGGAATCTGTGACCAGAACAAGACCTGTGAGTAGTTTGTTTGTGAATGGCGCTTGGTTTCACTAACTGTCAGCACAAACTACATACAATCGAGCGCATTCTTTGAATGGATTAGTGATTTCTGAATTTCTCTTTCTTTGATACAGTGGAAGATACAATAACAGACAAATACAGGACAAAGGTGCAGAAAAATCAAACTGAAAAACCATTCCAGTGGAGTAATGAATTTTTAATGATGAATTTCATGACTGGTTATATCTATAGGGTACACATGGTTACTGTTAGTATTCTTTCCAGCACATGGCTGATATAAACATTAATTTGCTGAGAATCAGGGATCATGTGTGATTTAGTGTGTTTGTGGCTTTAGCAGTGACAAAAGTGAGATTTTGTGTTCTTTTGTTGTTTTAAGTGGTTGCTTTTTATTAAGGATGATGAGATGATTATTTATTTATTTATTTTGTAAAATTAGAGTACTAAAGAGTAAACATTCAACCTTTGTGTCTGAAAACTTTAAATTCAATCGTCACAGATGGCACATGGGGTGAATTATTACTGTAATGAATGCTATTTTCGACCTTCCCTTTTAAACTCTCATTTATTATTTATCTTGTTTTCAAGACAAAGTAGCATGATGTATCGTAAGCTGTGTGGTGTGTGTGTGTGTGTGTGTGTGTGTGTGTGTGTGTGTGTGTGTGTGTGCGTGCGTGCGTGCGTGCGTGTGTTTGTGTGCGTGCGTGGCGTGCGTGCGTGCGTGCGTGCGTGCGTGTGGTGTGTGTGTGTGTGTGTGTGTGTGTGTGTGTGTGTGTGTGTGTGTGTGTGTGTGTGTGTGTGTGTGTGTGTGTGTGTGTGCGCAGGCCTATCTTAATGCATGTGTGCGCTTCAGTTGGGAAGGAGACACTGTGGGTTAGAATTCTAATGATGATGATGATGATGATAAAGATAGTAATAACAATGATAATGATGATGAAAAATCTTGAAAAATAGTGATATTATGACAATAGTAATTGTAGTATTAATAGTGGCTATACACACATAAACGAAAATAGTAATTATAGTATTAATAGTGGCGATACACACATAAATGACAATAGTAGTTGTAGCATTAATAGTGGCTATACACACAGGAGGGAGAAAGGAGATGGGTCAGAGTATTGTCGAAAACAACAAAATGGTTGTAGTGGCAACAGTGTTAGTGGCGATGATGATGATGATGATGATGGTAATGACCATGATGATGGTGATACAAAGAAAGAGAACAAAAAGATCCTTGGCTAGGGTGACATTAAAGTCAAGTCATGCTGTTCCTGAAAAAAGCGTTTTGAAATTTAAAAAAACAAAGTTGATAATACATTTCCGGTATGAAAGTACCTCATGAATCTGCGTGTAAAAAGAAAACAGAAGGAAATGCTGGTGTGATGCGATCAACACTTTTTTTTTTTATATCAGCTCTCAGTTCACACATAATACGGCACATGATGCCTTTAAACCATCACCAATCTGCACTGTATAGTGTCAAATCTATAGAAACTTTGTGCTATTTTTTTTTCTCGTATACAATATTGAAAAGCCATAATCATTTAACATAAGGAATAGTTTCGTAAAGCACATTCAACAAAGGTTCAAAGTGGGGAAAAAAAAGATCAAACATTCATAAGGCACACATTCAAATTAAGCCAAGACAAACATCAAAACGTTCATAGTGAATTCAGACATTAAAACAATAGGTCTCGGCTAAAGAGTATGAATGAATATAGTCCCTGCAACACATAAATATAATCAAAAAGAAGGTGCAAGCAATTACAGCAAAAGTACACAAAGGGGCCTTCCCATTGTGAAACAATAGGAAGTACAAAACGAATCTTTGCAATCAACGAAACAGTTACTTCATATATCATAGCATGAACCAAAACGGGCTCCCGTTGCGAACGGCAGGAGATACGAACAGCCAAAACCATGGATAATAAAGGTAGAGCAGGTTTCAGTGTTATCAAGGAACATATATATAAACGGCAGGAGTGTTAACGAACAATGAATGAAATAAACGAACGTCCAACTTTCCACAGCAGGGCATCACCTGGGCCGTATAACAGTTACATAGTTGTATAGAGAAATGGTCAGAAAAATGGGGAAACCACAACTCATCTGCACCAGTGTCCACATTTGATCTGATTTTAAAAATCACACACTGCACGTCAACCAGCCAACTAGATCTATTTTTCTTTCTCTTAGACACACCCACCTCAGGACAGTGCTACTGCTCCTCAGGTTTCACTGTTATACTCTGGCCCATCAATGGCTGTTGTTTTTCAGCCCTGCAGTGGACCCAGGGGTGTAAAGATAACGAACAAATAAACGCTCATAAACTAACCTATGCTGGAAACAATAAGCAAACAGACCGACCGAAGGGCTATTTGCACACAAAACAGCCTCATGAACGCACAAACACCTGAACAACACATCCAAGTTATTATCTGTATAATTACATAGCTAAATAATCGCACGACCATTCAGTCGCTCAGATGATAAAACATTCAAATAAAAAGGTATAACATTTGTTTGTGGATAGGTAGCAACCCAGAGACAGAGGAATCATCAAAAATGACCTTCACTGACAGGATCTTAATCTCTTAAACAAGCCGACGCCTGGTTTGGTCACCGTGACTTAACCCTGTCCGTCTTACCAGCCGCTAAGACCGACGTACACACTGTCACCTTGTCTAGTGTTCGAACACCAGGAACCCTGCAGGGCGTTAAACTTTATCCCACCCAATCACAATCAAAGACAGCAAAGCATCGGCTTTGTGTTGTTACTAACAATACAATCTGTGATAATCCAGAATTGCTGTTTTCAGTTTCAGACTTATTAGATGTCCGTCCCTCTTCAGTTGCAGAGCGACTGTATAAATGCTGGTGGAAATTGAGTATTTCACAATTCCAGTTAATAAGAAACTGGAGTTTGAACAATGAAATGTAAAAACAGAGAAATCTTAACTTCTGTCTGCTAGTATTGTTTCACTAAGATAGAACCCTATCTGCCCTCATTCTAGGTAACACCGAGCCAAACCATAGGCAAAAACCATCAACATACTTTTATATTCACACACGTCTGAATAATGGAATAAGCATTACAGCCTTTAACCACATTCTGTTCAGTTAAGAAATGGCCTTAGAGCCAGGGTGCAGGGAGTTTATAGGCCTCCCAGCCTCTTTCAATGAGATCTTTCCATTTATGGCCATCGCCACGTCTGAGTCATAATGGAACCTTAGAAGCATCTATTTCAAATGATGTCGGATCCGGTTCTGCCGGGCTGCCGTAATGTCTCCAAACCTCAAACTGACATTTTACCCCCACACGGCCCGACAAACAATGGGCAGTCCATCATGTAAGTGGCTGGATCTGGAATGGCGCAGGAGGCCATCAGGACAAAACTTCAGACCCTGTGTCTAAGGCAAAATCTGGCATGTGTCAACTATCGCCAACGACTTCCACCTGTGGAAATTTACCTCTCTTAAGGCTCAAGCCTGCTCAGCAAAGACAACACCAACTTCGGCGTCACGGACTCCCAGGACTCTCTCTCCTTGGCCTCTAATTGGTCTCCCATACCGATCCATCGAGACCAGCCATGGTCAGAGGGAGGCCTAACCCCTCCTCAGCAAAGGTAAACACCGATTACGGCATCACAGAAGTCCAAATGGCTGACTCCCCAGCCTCTAATTAGCCAAGTTCTAAACCAGTCTGCCCAAACCAGCTGTAGCCAAAATGTCGTCTGGCCACAGTCTCCAGACGTCTTTATAACTGACATTCCAGCCACCAGCTTAGCTACCCCTCACTGCCAGCCCATCCATTAGGAGAAGCTGCATTTGGGTCAAATCCCTCGCAGATGGTTCCTCTGTTGGTGAAATGATTTTAAATAGGTCCCATCCTACATTTGAGGGACTAACTCTTGCAAACTCTCTTTTCTGAAAAATTGGACAGAATCATGCACTTTACAATGGTACAGAAATAATTATAGAGAAGTTCACTTGAATAATTCTTGTTCAGCAGCCTTCTCTCTCTCTCTCTCTCTCTCTCTCTCTCTCTCTCTCTCTCTCTCTCTCTCTCACACACACACACACACACACACACACACACACACACACACACACACACACACACACACACACACGCACGCACGCACACACACACACACACGGGCGCCTTTCCAACAAAAACAAATAAAAGAAAAGTGACAGTGAACATAACAGTACCTGAAATAATAGAAGAGCAGTGTGGTGGAACAAAGGGAGTGTCCTCTCTGAGACATAACGACCTCAGGCTCTCAGTTCATCCAGCGTAAGATAAAGAACTAGAGAGGATTATGAAAAAAAATGCTGTTAGATAATCCTGTTTCGGTTGGTTTTATCCCAGTCATGTTGATAACAGAAGAGTGTTTCTGTAGTGTCATATCAATTTCATCATCCCTTATTTGGTCAAGAGAGAAGCGTCTAGCTTTCATTGTTCCATTTCTTCCCTTCACTAAGGTAGTGTAGAGGTGAGTATAACGTCCTGTTGTCCAGAGGCCCTTAAGGACTTGCCCATGGCAGACCTGTTTATATTGGTCTTGTGCAGCCTCGTTTTCGTAGTCATGTATTCTCTATGAGCATCACATGGTATGCCTTGGACAATCAGTCATGTCTGTTTCTCAGGTTACAGAGCAAAATGGAGCAATTGTCTACCCTAAGTTCAACTCTTGCGCAGAATCCACCTCCACCCAGCAAGAGAAAACCCAGCTGCTGCTGCCAAGGGAGACGATCACCATGGGCAGCCCAGCCTTGCCGACTTACCAGACGTGGTGTGTATGTTGGTGCTCCTGTTCACGATGCTGCCAGTCCCTGACCGAGGTCGCCTGGCGCGCACCTGTTCAAGGCTGTCTTCCTTCATGCAGTGCCCCTCTGTGTGGACTGACGTCATCATTCAGCTTCATGCGACGAATACCGGCGAATTGGTGGACGTCAGCTTCCTAGGTCCACAGGACAGCAGTATGGTTAAAAATATGGAGCGTATTTCCAGCGCGCTACCATTGTTTTTCCATCTAGCAGGATTTCACAGGAAGTTAGGGACATGTTGTCTCTCACTTACTCAGAGAGGAGTCAAACTGAAAACTGATTATACAGCTAAGTAATAGCTTCCCAGGGCGGCAAGGAAACATTCGTCCCTTGACGAGCGAACTTACATGTGATAGGTATGAGAGACACATTCAGTTCATCCACAAGCATCAGTTTTAAATTTTCTGTTGATCATTACAAGTTTTTTTTTAGAAACAAAGAAATTCTGTTGGTGTCCCAGACTGGACAGGTTTTGTGGCATGCTCACAAACCTGATCTTGCCAGTACAATGGCCGGAAAAAAGAGAGCTGGTAGAACAATACGGTCTGTCCCCTACACCCACAGCAGCTCTAATTTCAAACTTTCCTGCTCTGAGGAGACTTACATTAAGCCTCCACAACGCCAGTGAAGAACTGCTGCGTGAACTGTCTGATTCCTCGGGCAGGCGGAGTCCATTGCGCAGTCTTGTTCTCCAACACGTCGATGGGAGAGAGAGTTACAGTAGGACGGAGGCTTTCCCGCAGTTGTCATCAGCTGCTTGGAGCAAACTGACATCAGCGTGTCCTTCTCTGACCGTTGAATGTTTATTTTGCCTGCGATCACATGCCCCTCTAAGTCGTCGATTAATAAAACGGAAACGCCGTTGGGTCAAACTGAAAGTCACTTGTGTGTACTCTGACACTGACAGGGCCCAGTTTACCCAGGTGTGCACAGAACACAAAAACCACCCTTCGGTTCTCTGTCTCTCTGTTGGCATTGCCCTGAGCATTGGACGAACCCAGGAATACTTGAGGAGAACAGGATGGGATGTCCTACTCTGAGAGATGTCTCATCTATACCACTTCTGTGGCACTGCATCCACGCCGCTCATTCTGCCCCTCCCCCTGTCACAGCCTGGCCTGTTCTGCCACAACTTCGTCACTGGCAGTCTGTCAATTCGTCATAAGGCGACCCGCCAGAGAAACAATGGACTGTACTACTGTCGAGTCACTTCGGCAATGTTCTGTGTGCTTATTCCGATCCAACATGCGCAGGACACCAACTACTAGCTCTACTGACGACAATAATGGATTAGTCGCGAAGCCAGCGTGAGTAAGCTGTCGTATCAGAGAGCTGTACCACGTCTGTCCATCGACAGTCCACATGAATTTGCCAATAGCCATAAACCCGACAGAACTAAACCAGGGCCATGTCTGTGAACAGGTCATTGAGGTCACCATGAAAGCAGGGCATGGAAGGACACGGAATTGGGAGAGATTTTTTGTGCTGGTTGATGAGGAGGAGGATTTAAGATGATGCTACAGATTTCCATTTCAGTGTGAAAACTACATGATAGAGTAGTTTTCCATGCTTACATCTGTAATACATTCTGGCGGCAACCAGAGCTGGATACGAAATTTGAGCGACACGCCCAGAGATGCAGCCATTAAATGGACGAACCTCGACAGTGTAGTTCCAGTGGAGCCCATAGCGAACTCTACCCGGGGTAGAAACCGGTCGGGGCAGGAAAATCCCACAAATAAATACCTCTGATGGGAATCGAACCCATTGCCTCCTGGACCATGAAGGCTGGATGGCAGGCCCGACCTTTGTTCTAAACGTAAATGTTGTGCTTTTTATTCTGCAACATTAAGTTGTTTTTGTTTGTTGTTTGTTTTCGGGGTGTTGTTTATCTGTAGAGGATACTTTATTTCACTGCTTTTTTTTTGTTTGTTATAAACCCATACTTGTTCTTCCTTCTTTTTGTCTGTCGACACGAAAAAGGCCAACGTTTCGACCTATACCATCTCCAGGTGTCTTGTGATTCGTTTGTTTGTGTTAAGCGGAGTCATTACACATGGTTTTGTTGGTGGAGGAGGTGGTTTTCCATAGATTTCTTTGTGTGTGTGTTTTTTTTGCTTAATTGTATCAGAGTGATGTACATAGGGGCTACACACACACACACACACACACACACACACACACACACACACACACACACACACACACACACATTAGTAGGACATGGGCGATTTCAGTGGTCAGTCTTAAGATACGGTGATCGCCCTTGTTCGAAAGTGTGATTATTTTTTGTTAGTCTAGAAAGAGAAGGCCCCAGTTGAAAGTTCGAATTCCTGGGAATGTCTTTTATAATTTTGTAGTCAAAATAAATACTTATGTAAATTCTAAGTGTCGGTTCATTGAAAGAATGTTATATATGTATTCTGCCTTGTCCTAATCTCTGTCTGCTATGTTTCTGAACGTGTATGAAGAAGTTTCTCTAAACACGTCACACTGTCCTATCAATCTCAAACTAGCTCATTTTCTTTTTTCTTTTTTTTTTTGTGGCATCAGTTATCGGATCAATGGAGCACCTAAGGCGGTACTTACTCTTTTTATTTTTTTTTTTTTCTTCCCTACGGCCGAAATCCGACTCTTCATTTTTGGTGCTTCACATTGTCCTCTTCATCTGCAAAGAAAAAAAAAGTAAAAAAAAATCAAAACCAGTTTCCACTACTAATTTTTTTTTTCTTTTTTTCTTCTTCTCCACCCAGTCTCTTACACAACCATGCAATGTCTGTAGTTCTCTCAAATGGACATTTTTGCTGATTTAAGTGTGTTGGCGTTTGATACAAAGTGTCTGGGTTTGTTAATGTTCTAATGTGTGGTTGTATATTGGCGCTTTCACTCTGATAATGTGCTGCTTAGTAAATAGAACAACATACATGAAACAAAACAAAAGTAAAAAAAAAAAACCTTGCATTAGCTTCTTTTCTTTCAGTTTTGCCAGAGAGAGAGAGAGAGAGAGAGAGAGAGAGAGAGAGACAGAGAGAGACAGACAGACAGACAGACAGACAGACAGACAGACAGACAGACAAAAGACGAAGAAAAATGCTAATAGACGCTTCAGAAATGCACATCAAAAACGTTCAGAAGTCTGGCGGATGAGGAATGTGGCTGGGATTATAAGAAAAAAAAAAAGTTTCAGCACCCGTCGCTGTGACTCCCGAACCTGTAAACACTCCCGGTAATCCTCTCTGAAGAATACAGACGAAAAGGGCTGCAAGGACGACCCTCGGAGAGATGACAAACACGCACAGGAGACAAAGTCATGGGTCACCTAAGATCTTGGAAATTGGCTATTCCCCAAATATGCTACCCTTATAGCGAAAAGGGGGTCTACAAGGAGACATGAGGAAAGCCAAGAAGCGAGATAATAAGTGTGTGTGTGTGTGTGTGTGTGTGTGTGTGTGTGTGTGTGGTGTGTGTGTGTGTGCTTATGTGTGCGCGTGTGCACGTGCACGTGCGTGTGAGTGTGTGTGCGAGAGCGCGCGTACTTGTGTGTGTGTGTGTGTGTGTGTGTGTGTGTGTGTGTGTGTGTGTGTGTGTGTGTGTGTGTGTGTGCTTGGGCGTGCTAGAGCATGTGTGTGCTTGCGTGCATGCGTGAGTGTGCGTTGTGTGTATACATGTATACAATGATAGTCAGCCATACAGCTCTAGGAATGACTAAATATGAGCAAAGACCTGTGTTATTAAGAGCAAGTTTATACATGTACAATAGGACTAATAGGCAAAACAAACGGGATAAACACTAAACCAGTGGCTGAGCGCATGCTAATTGTTACCTAGTGGTTCTTTTTATTCTTTTTCTTTCGGGAGAATTACATCTCTAGGTTCTGATGTTGTACAAACGCAGGTTTCTGAACTCTGTCACTTTTTACTTATGCAATTTATAAATCGTTGTAACGCTTTCTCAGTTCTATGTGTTGATCGAAAATCATTTGTAATGCCATCAATTTTTTTTACGTTGAGTTTTACGTGCAATGCTAGTGGACATTTTCCCCACTTATATAATATGGTTAATCGATTTTGTTATCTGTTTACCTATATCGTCTCTGTGGACTCCAAAGAGAACGTCAGTTAATGACAGTTTCAGAGATGTATCGATTCTCGATGAAATCAATATTTCTATATTTTTCCAAAATTTGTTCACTGGAGGACAGTAGAAAAAAAAAAGTTCTATAAAATCAATTTCATCTGTACAGTTATCACACTTGTTAGTTTCTGATACCTTCATTTTTTTTAAAAAGAATATTAGTCGGGTAAATGTTGTGGTTTATTTTCCATTGTAGTTCATACAGCCTAACCTCTTTTGTAGATGTTCTTGGTGTTAGCCATATGTGTTCGTCTACTTCAAAGTCGAGTTTCTACGCCAAAAGTCCTTGCTGTTTGCAGTAACGTTACTCAAATTCCTTTGCTCCAGCAACTTTTTTTTATCTCTTTTGGTTTTGTGTTAAATAGATGGGCCTCGCAGTCAGTGGAGTAACATTGTCAAGAGTAATATTGTTTTCATAAATCCACTCCAGCCATGTTGATGGGAGAGCGTTTCGCAGTGCATTGTATTCAAAAAGTTGTACTTGCATTACGATCACCTAAAACTGTCTCCACTTCATTGAGATTAAGCAGTCTATTTCAGTCTCCACTTCAATGAGATTAAGCAGTCTATTTTCAGTCTCCACTTCATTGAGATTAAGCAGTCTATTTTTCAGTAGCGTGCACACTCTCTGACAAACTGTATTCCCTTTTCTTTCCATTCTTGAAAATATAATATATTGCCTTTGTATTTTATCAAGTCATTATAAAATAACATTTGATCTAAAAAGTTACTTGGTGTTATTTCTTCTATATTGGTTTTCCTCTTATTATTCAAATAATGGTAACTACATTTCTCCAAAATTCATTGTCTATTCGTTCGAGTCGCAAGTACCCCTGTCCTACCTCTGCCTTCAATTTTCGGAATCGAAGTTCAATATACGTATGCATTATAAGATGTTAACTTGCATTTTCAACTACGGCAATTATATTCTGTGCAACTAACAGCAAACAGCCGTTTAAAAACAGGCGGTACAAATGACTGACATCAGTGACGCTGGCAGAAAATGTGGTGTGTGTGTGTGTGGTGTGTGTGTGTGTTGTGTGTGTGTGTGTTGTGTGTGTGTGTGTGTGTGTGTGTGTGTAAGATTAATGGGTGATAAGGTATAATTGGGAGGGGGGAAGGGGTGTGGGTGGGGAGGAGAGTAATGTGTGCGTGTGTGTGTGTGGGGGGGGGGGGGGGGGGGCAAGAGAAGGAGAGCTCATATATCTCCATCCACTATGAGGTGGGGGGGTGGGTGTGGGAGGTTCATACAAATAGTGCTGTTGAAAAAGTAAACAATGCTGTGGGATGATGTTTCATTGTAACAGGTGAAATAATGTGTTGGCATTAATATGCTGATGTTGGTTGAGAAAAGATAGCAACGCTCAATGAGAAACAGGGTATGTTACACACACACACACACACACACACACACACACACACACACCACACACACACACACACGGGGTGGGGGAGGAAGGGGGGGACCTCATGTAAACAGTATTCTGAGTGAGTTATGATCATGATAAGACTTACTGTGGAAAGTTGTCACACACACACACACACACACACACACACACACACACATATATATATATATATATATATATATATATATATATGTGCGGGTGATAAAAAAGAGTCGTTGTGTCCGCTGACACTTTTGTGTGATTTTTCAGGTATCTTCTATCACCCGTTAACAGCTGTGTGTAGAAACCTTTGTAAAGGTTATCTGGTTTGTCGAAGTTAACTGGCTATGTTCAATCACATATATTGAGCTGCGATTAAACAGGCCTTTTATTAATTGGCTATGTCAATCACATATACTGAGCTGCGATTAAACGGCCTTTGGCAGAAACGACCCGACCCACGCCCGTGTACCGACAAACACGTCAGAGGAATGGACTTCTTTATTGAGAAAACTGGCATTTACAGGAAGATGCCTTCCAGACTTGCTGATGGAGGAGAATGACCCCCCGATTTCCGGCAGCTACGGCAATCTTAGTGTCCAAGTTTCCTGAGCTTCCACGTTTTATTTGCAGCCTGAGTGGCAGTTTGTTGTTGGAAGTGTCTATACATCATCGTGCAGGCACTATGATAGTGATCCCAACATCGAGAGTGTGCTGAAGGTGTACAGACTGGGCACGGAACACTGCAGCTGGCCACAGTGCTTTTAACTGTGGGGCTGGCAACAGCCCTCAGAGTCAGCAAACCCAAGAAAGTCTGAGGGATAGGGTGATCACAAATGGGTGGTTTGTGTGGAGAATGCATGGGAATGGGTCCTTGAGGTATTATGGGCGATAGGTAGTTTGGTAGAGTGCAAAGTGTTAGTTTTGAGAGAGTATTTTGCTGTAACATATTCAGCGCGTTAAATTCTTTGCTGATGAAAGAATGTAATTGTACTGTGCGTAAATAACAGCATTTGTTGCTTGTATGTCTCACATTGTCTATTATAGCGAATCCAATCACACTACTTATTTCATTGATTGACTGACGAACAAGTCTTGTTAGAATTAACTTTTCGTATCCATTAATTCACCTAGCAGTCACCGAATTCAGAGATTCATTGCATCTAAACCGAAATTCGCAGTCGATTCAATTTGAATCTGATATATATTCTTCGCATACAGAGCTGACCCACGTTAAATTCTATGAATGTATACACTCCAGGATCATCCGTCATTTATTTTTTTTTTAAAGGGGTACAACCCTTAAAGTTCGTTACAGCTGTTTTGATATGGGGAAACTCACAACTTGTCGTAATAGAAACAGTTTTTTTTTCTGTGAAGGTGATAAACCACTTTATTTAATATTCTATTTTACAACACTAGGTTAGTTTTATTTGGTCAACGTTTGTGACTGTTATTCAGGCAAGTGCTGTGTGGTCATAAGATGGCCATTTTGATATGCTTACTGTGACTGAATGACAACAAATAAAACGAGACTGAAGAGAAAACCATGTGTAGGTCCACTGTGTACAAATACAATGCAAGCTTTTCATTGTTAAAATTTCTCATTTCTTGATTGTTCTTTTCAAGTGAAATGCACGTAGAAAAAAGTCTGCCAGACCGAGAATTCATGAACGATAAACTCTCTGAAAACCCGAACATATTTCAGACAGCCATACTTCCTAACATTCCTGGGATTTTTTTCCCCTGAAGAGTTGCAAATCAGAAGCATAAAAAAAGCTAACACACTTATCCCAATGCAGACTAACAAAAGGACACGAAAAAGTCAAGACACAGCACATCACTCTCTCCGCTCAGTGAGAACACCAAAAAACGCAGCTAAGATAAGAAAAGATAAGATAATGTTGCTTTCAGCCCAGCCGACCCCACGATCTACCGAGACGGGGATCTATCGAGATGTACCCGACCACAAAGGGTCACATGAGGGCTGTCACCACGTTAAGATCAACGCATAAGTCATTCATTCACACAATTCTTTAACATACATCGAAAAAATCCCATCCGAAAACATAGCTAAAAAATCTTTCCACTGTAAAATCTCAGATCTGATCAAAGATGTTAATCTCTTTCAAGAACTCAAATATCGCGTCAGGCGGAACATCTCTGAACAAGGGTTTTCATGGAATCTGCTGTAAAATGTTGTGTGTCTCACATCATGCAAGTCCCAACACTCTAAAAGAACATGTTTCATTGTGAGTGGCACGTGATATGGAATGCACCACGGAGCTTCTTCACTCTTTAAAAGGTAGGAATGGGTAAAATACGAATGGCCGGTGGCAGCCGGCACAGAGAACTGTTGCTTCTTTACGACCACCAGACGTAGATGAAAGGAACTCCGTAAGGTTTGGACGGATCTGAAAATGTGGGAGACAGTATGTGTGAACTCACAGCTCTGGTTCTGGCGCTGATGATAATCTCATAATCTACGAAGAGGGGACTTACTGGTTCTGGCGCTGCGGATAATCTTACAATCTACGAAGAGGGACTTTCTGGTTCTGGCGTTGAGGATAATCTCACAATCTATGAAGAGGGACGGTCTGGTTCTGTCGGATTCGCTGTCAGCTTTGGAGGCCATAGCTGGCAACAACCTTCATCATCCGGAAAGTTTACACTTCTTTGAACGTTTTACAAGGTTGAAGTGGGAGGGTTACAACATTGTTCTGGCTTTGGTTCCCGGTCATGTTGGCATTAGAGGGAATGAAAATGGCTGATCGCCTGGCCAAGAATGCCACATCAGGAAAAATTGTCCAATATATATTATATATACATATCCCCTGCTCAGATATGAAAACACAGCTGGTTTTGTTCTGATTGTAGGAGAACAAACAAATGAAGATCATCATACGAAACAAAAATGTTTTAATTCTGTATTTCGTCATTGGAACAGCTGACTGTTAATGTAAATGTGGGTTTCATTTGCCTGGTCATATTTTGAGGAAGATTTCATTTGGTTCTTTTACAGAACTTTGTATCTTACTATTTCCGGTATATGATAAACCGCATTGTGTTCCCATCGTTGAACCTTCTAGGATCTTTTGATTGTTTTCATTTGATAACAGACTCATTGAAAGTGATCCAGGTGTCAACTGTTACACTTCCCCCCCTCCCTCCCCCCCCCCCCCCCCCCCCCCCCCGCCCCCCGCCCCCGCAAATTTGCAGTGAAACTGGTATATGCTTCCGTTTCATTGATAAGTATATGCAGAATAGATATTGCTTCGGAAAACATCCCTGGTATGTACATTTGCTGTCGGTAGGGCTACATATAGACTTCACACCAGATGAAATTTAATGAAAAGTGCTGGAGATAGAGATATATACATGTGTGTGTGTGTGTGTGTGTGTGTGTGGTGTGTGTGTGTGTGTGTGTGTGTGTGTTCGTGTGTGTGTGTGTGTGGTTCGTTCGTGCGTGCGTGTGTGCGTGCGTGTGTGTGGTGTGTGTGTGTGTGTGTGTGTGTGTGTGTGTGTGTGTGTGTGTTTGGCTCAGTCGGGCCAGCGACGCCGTGGCGAAGTGGTTAACGTCGTGTGTGTGTGTGTGTGTGTGGTGTGTGTGTGTGTGTGTGTGTGTGTGTGTGTGTGTGGGTGTGTGTGGTGTGTGAGGCTGGAGGAAAGCTTGTGTGTGTGTGGCAAGAGAGGGGAAAGACTGCATGGTAGGTGTGTCTCGGCGGAATATGGGGGAGGGAGAGAAGGGGTTCTGCTGTCTATTCTGGCAGACTCGTTATGCACCCAGCATTTTAATCAATCAGAATGAGAACCATTGATAAAGAAAAAAAAGAATTCCAAATAGCATTGGCATCAGACATCTTGTGTGTAAACAGTTTGGAAACGCAGAGCATTAAAATTCATGGTTAAATAGGAGTTATAAAAAAAATTCCGATGAAAAAACACACCATTAGCTTTCTACTTGTACTGTGCGCCTACATACAACCAAAATAGGAATCACTCGCACACAAAAACACTACGGTATCTTAGTTCGTAAGGTAACTGGGGCTGGAATAGCTCAGTTGGTAGGGCTCCGGACTCGTAAACGTGGTGATCCGGGGGTGTCGCCGCTTCGAATCTCCGCTGGGCAGTTTCGGTACAGGGGGGATTTTTCCCTCAGGGTTAAGCTTGGTTCTGACTCCATTTCCCAAAGAGTCCTTCGAATGAGGACTATAAACCAAGGTTCCATGAGTGACCGCATACATGACATCTTGCACACACGTAAAATTCCATCACCGCTTTCGGAAGAGAAGGGCAGTTTGACCATGGATATGGATGACGCGTTACACGTAGCCTGCACCCCGCGTGAGAAACTGAAAGAATGAAGGAAATCGGGAAAGTGAATGGATGGACACACAGGAAACGACTGAATAAAGCGGGCTGGCAGGCAGCTCTTCCGTCGGCACTATCCAGGTAGGCAGCTCGTTGTCCACATGAGAAGCTTTGGCAAGGCGCTTTAAAATTATTTTGATAATATCATTATTGTTGTTCTTATCATCATCATTGTCGCTTTTGTTCTTATCACTGTCATCATTTTTTATTATTATCATCATTATGGCGATGATGATGATGATGATGATGATTATCATTATTATTATTATCATTATTGTTCTTATTATCTTTAGTCATTCTGGTCACTATTATTTTAATTATTATTATCATTATTGTTCTTATTATCTTTAGTCATTCTGGTCACTATTATTTTGGACTTTTTTTTCCCGAACATTCATAGTTGCATTACCCTAACCGACCGCACATATTCATGTGAGCACATAGTTGTGTGATATTAGTTGGATTAGTGAGTGATCCCTTCACGGTTACAAGAAAAAAGAAAAAGAAAAAGAAAACCCTGGGTTGAGAGTGGAAAGACTGCAGGCAGGGGGAACGTTCTAGCATTCCATGCAGCCATAATTGTCCGAGGGGTTGGGGGGGGGGGGGGGGGGGGGGGCAAGAGAGGGTGGAAGACACTCTCGACGGTATGGAGACAGCATGGGTTGCTGCTTGTACTGTCCCAGGAGGGAGGGGCGGGAGGGTGGCAGTACAGGCTCATGCGTGCTCATGAGTGAGGGGAGAAAAGAGGGTTGGAGGGAGTTGGAGGGGGGGGGGGGGGGGGGGTAGATTCAGACTAAGACGGGCGGACAGGTGCGACAGTAACCACCGGCATTGCCTAACCTCTTTTTGACAGGGACCTCCCGTGAAAACAGCACCCCGGTTGCCTTGCCTTGGGGGAAGAAAGGATGGGAGGAATGGGGGGGTGGAGGGAACTTGATTAGGGGCAGGGTGGTGGGGGAGGGAGGAGGGGAAACGAACTTGATGTAAGGAAGAGAGAGCTAGCGAGCGGGAGAGGGGGGGGGGGGAGGGGGGGGGTGGGTGGAGGGCAAAGACAAACAATGGGAGGAGATAGGTGGGAGGAAAGGGAGGGAGGCAGGCGATCTTAGGGGAAAAGGGAGCAGGAGGGGGAGGGGAGAGGGAGGCAGGGTGGGGGACAGTGAGGGGGAGGGGGGGAGGAGGGGGAGGGGGAGAGGGAGGGCAGGGTGGGACAGTGAGGGGGGAGGGGAGCAGGAGGGGGAGGGGAGAGGGAGGCAGGGTGGGACAGTGAGGGGAGGGGGAGAGGGAGACAGGGTGGGACAGGAGGGAGAGGAGGCAGGAGGGGAGGGGGAGGAGGGGGAGCCAGGGTGGGGACAGTGAGGGGGAGGGGCAGGAGGGGGAGGGGAGAGGGGAGGGGCAGGGTGGGACAGTGAGGGGGGGGAGCAGGGGGGAGGGGAGGGAGGGGTGGGACAGTGAGGGGGGGGGAGGGGAGCAGGAGGGGGGGGGGAGGGGAGGGAGGGGAGGGGGACAGTGAGGGGGGGGGAGAGGGGAGCAGGGGGGAGGGGAGAGGGAGGCAGGGTGGGACAGTGAGGGGAGGGGGGGAGGGAGGGAGGGGGAGGACAGGCAGGGGAGGGACAGTGAGGGGGAGGGGAGAGGGAGGAGGGGGAGGAGGGGAGGGGGAGGGGAGAGGGAGGCAGGGTGGACAGTGAGGGGGAGGGGAGAGGGAGGAGGGGGGAGGGGAGGGGGGGGGAGGAGGGGAGGAGGGGGGTGGGTGAGGGGGAGGGAGAGGGGAGGGGGAGGGGAGGGGGTGGGACAGGAGGGGGAGGGGGGAGAGGGGGGGAGGGGGAGGGGGAGGAGGGGGAGGGGAGAGGGTGGGGGGACAGGAGGGGGAGGGGGGTGGGACAGGCAGGGTGGGAGTGAGGGGAGGAGGGAGAGGGAGGAGAGGGGGAGGAGGGGACAGGGAGGGGGGGAGGGGAGCAGGAGGGGGGAGGGGAGAGGGAGGCAGGGGGGACAGTGAGGGGGGGAGGGGAGCAGGAGGGGGGGAGGGGCAGAGGGAGGGAGGGGGGGGACAGTGAGGGGGGAGGGGAGCAGGAGGGGGAGGGGAGAGGAGAGGGACAGGGTGGGCAGTGAGGGGAGGGGGAGGGGAGGGGAGGGGGAGGGGGAGAGGGAGGGGAGGGTGGGACAGTGAGGGGAAGGGGAGCAGGAGGGGGGGAGGGAGAGGGAGGCAGGGGGACAGTGAGGGGGAGGGGGAGAGGGAGGGAGGGGGGACAGGGGGGGAGGGGAGAGGGAGGCAGGGTGGGACAGTGAGGGGGAGGGGAGGGGAGGGGGAGGGGGAGAGGGGAGAGGGAGGAGGGGTGGGACAGTGAGGGGGAGGGGAGCAGGAGGGGGAGGGGAGGGGAGGCAGGGAGGGACAGGGGGACAGGGAGGGGAGGGGAGAGGGAGGCAGGGTGGGACAGGAGGGGGAGGGGAGCAGGAGGGGAGGGGGAGAGGGAGGCAGAGGGTGGGGGGACAGTGAGGGGGAGGGGAGAGGAGAGGGGGGGGGTGGGACAGTGAGGGGGAGGGGGGGCAGGAGGGGGAGGGGGGGAGGGGGGCAGGGTGGGACAGTGAGGGGGAGGGGAGCAGGAGGGGGAGGGGAGAGGGAGGCAGGGTGGGACAGTGGGGGTGAGGGGAGCAGGAGGGGGAGGGGAGGGTGGGAGGAGGGGAGACAGGTGGGACAGTGAGGGGAAGGGGAGGGTGGAGGGGGGGAGGGGAGGGGAGGCAGGGTGGGACAGTGAGGGGGAGGGGAGCAGGAGGGGGAGGGGAGAGGGAGGCAGGGTGGGACAGTGAGGGGAGGGGAGCAGGAGGGGAGAGGAGGGGAGAGGGAGGCAGGGTGGGACAGTGAGGGGGAGGGGAGCAGGGGGGGAGGGGGAGAGGGAGGCAGGGTGGGACAGTGAGGGGGAGAGGGGAAGGGTAGGAGGGGGAGGGGAGGGAGGAGGCAGGGTGGGACAGTGAGGGGAGGGGGACAGGGGGGAGGGAGGCAGGGGGGACAGTGAGGGGGGAGGGAGGGAGGGGGGGAGGGGAGAGGGAGGCAGGGTGGGACAGTGAGGGGAGGAGGGGAGGGAGGAGGCAGGGTGGGACAGTGAGGGGAGGGGGAGCAGGAGGGGGGGAGGGGAGAGGGAGGGTGGGACAGTGAGGGGGAGGGGAGCAGGAGGGGGGGGAGGGGAGAGGGAGACAGGGTGGGACATGAGGGGGGAGGGGAGCAGGAGGGGAGAGGGGAGAGGGAGGAGGGGTGGGACAGTGAGGGGGAGGGGAGAGGGGAGGGGGAGGGGAGGAGAGGGAGGGAGGGTGGGAGGGGAGGGGGGGGAGGGGGGAGGGGAGGGGGGGAGGGGGGAGGGAGGGGGGGGGAGAGGGGGAGGGGAGAGGGAGGGGGGGGACAGTGAGGGGGAGGGGGGAGGGGGAGGAGGGGGAGGGGAGAGGGAGGCAGGGTGGGACAGTGAGGGGGAGGGGAGCAGGAGGGGGAGGGGAGAGGGAGGGGAGAGGGAGGCAGGGGGGACAGTGAGGGGGAGGGGAGCAGGAGGGGGAGGGGAGGGAGGCGGGGGAGGGGAGAGGGAGGCAGGGTGGGACAGTGAGGGGGGAGGGGAGGGAGGGGGAGGGGAGTGGAGGGGGGAGGGGAGAGGGGGGGAGGGAGGGTGGGACAGTGAGGGGGGGGAGCAGGAGGGGGGAGGGGAGGGGAGGAGGGTGGAGGGGAGAGGGAGGCAGGGGGGGGACAGTGAGGGAGGGGAGGGGAGTAGGAGGGGGAGGGGAGAGGAGGCAGGGTGGGACAGTGAGGGGGAGGGGAAGAGGGGGGCAGGGGGAGAGGGAGACAGGGGAGGGGACAGTGAGGGGGAGGGGAGAGGGAGGCAGGGTGGGACAGGGACGGGGAGGGGAGCAGGGGGGGAGGGGAGAGGGAGGCAGGGTGGGACAGGGGAGGGGACAGTGGGAGGGGGAGGGGATAGGGAGACAGGGTGGGACAGTGAGGGAAAGGGAAGCAGGAGGGGGAGGGGAGGGGGGGGTGGGACAGTGAGGGGGAGGGGAGCAGGAGGGAGAGGGGAGAGGGAGGACAGGGTGGGACATTGAGGGGAGGGGAGCAGGAGGAGAGGGGAGAGGGAGACAGGGTGGGACAGTGAGGGGGAGGGGGGAGTAGGAGGGGGAGGGGAGAGAGGGAGGGGGGACAGTGGGGGGAGGGGAGTAGGAGGGGGGAGGGGGAGAGGGAGACAGGGTGGGACAGTGAGGTCTGTGTGCATGCATTAAAAAGCTAGCCACCAACCTGCTGTTCAGTCACGGAATCCAAGACCCCCCTTCACAGATATCTGTCTGGGTACATTGTGTCCTTTGGAGACTTAGGCTAGCTGGACGTTAATCTCACCATCCATCAGTCTCCACATGAAGTGATACCAGGCAGGGCGAGGGAAGGGAGGGTTTCTATCATCGTCGACACTGTGACTTGAACAGGACTTGGGAGTAGTCTGTCTGTTGAATGATACTGAAATATGATGTACAATCTTTCCGCATTGGTACCAGCCGCCGTGGCGAAGTGGTTAGCGTCGCGGACTCCCGGCTGGGAGGTCGTGGGTTCGAATCCCATCAGAGTCATGTGGGTTTTTCTGCCCCGACTGGCTCCTACCCAGAGTTGAGTTTGCTGCGGACTCAGTTGAGAAACTGGGACCACACAGTCGAGTTTCATCCACTTAATGGATGCGTTTCTGAGAGTGTTGCTCAAATTTCATGACCAACTCTCGGGCCTGGGGCCTTGACGCCGGGATATATTATGAAAGGAAGCGTAGAGTACAGCCCTGTCATGTAGTCTCAGACCGAAATGGAAATCCGTAGCATCATCTTAATCATCTTCATTCCCATCGATCAGCATAAAAAGAAAATGTCTCAAATTCTGTGGCCCTTCATGCCCTGCTCTCATGGTGACCTCATCTTCGATGTCCTCTCCACGTCTTTGGTCTTGGTTTGGTTACGTCGGGGTCACCGGTATCGGCGAGTCCATGGGGGCTGTCGTTGGACGGACGTGGTGGCGCCCTCCGGAGAGAGAGTTCACTCACGCCGACATCGCGACTAAGCAATTATTGTCGTCAGTGGGGGGGGGGGGGGGGGGGGGCTAGTAGGTGGTGTCCTGCGTATGTTAGATCAGAACAGGCGCCACTGAACACCACCGAAGTGACTCTGCAGCAGTACAGTGTCTCCTCCGGTGGGTTGCCTCTTGACGACTTGACATTGACTGTTCCCTGTGGATTGCCGGTGCCGGGGCTGCGGCGGGGCCGACCGGGCTGTGGCTGTGGACGGGGATGTCGGAATGAGCGGCGTGGGTACACTGCCTCTGAGGTGGCGCAGGGGCTGGGACAGCAAAAAAAAAAAAAGTTTCACAGGAAGTTTATCAAAAAAGAAGTATTAAAAAATCTTTCCGCACAGGTTTAAGTTTTTACCCAAAAGCCTTAAGAAGATTACTGATTTCTTCATTACTTTTGGACAGTGTGGGAGAAATATGAAAGGTAAAAAGATGTAACAATACAAATGCAGAACATAAGCCTATGCCTTAACTGTACCATTTAAGTAATGAACAAAACTAACTGGACATGTCTGTGGGGGTTGGAGCATGCTGTTATTGATAGTTAAGATCAACATGTGCTTTACATATTGATCATGATATTTAAAATTACGTGTTGATCAGCAGTGGTTGAAGAGCTCATAAACGCTGCTTTTTTAAGCACTGAGGGTAGTAATATTGTTTGCAATTTTATGAGAAGCTATTCTCACAGTGACATGAAGAAAAAAGAAAAAAAATTGCAGTACATTTTACTTTAAAAACCTTAGCGATAATGGAAGCAGATAAAAAGCTTCACTATGGGTTTCATCAAGGAGGCGTCACGGCGCGCGGACCAGTCCATATACGCTACACCACATCCGCTGAGTTTTGAGACCACACTGCGCATGATTTGAAGCTGATGGATATATGGATTAACAACTAAGATGAGATCACTGAAGAAGAGGGTCTCGTGGCTACGACTTAGAAGATGTCTTACCTACCATTAGCCTAACTGCGCTGACTAAACCTAGAGTGTCTACCTAACCTTGGTTGTCTTTCTTTTTTTATGTGAGTGTAGTGAATGCACACATGTGTGTGAATGAATGTGTGGGCACGGGCCCATGTGTGTGCGCGCACGCATGTGTGTGTGTGTGTGTGTGTGTGTGTGTGTGTGTGTGTATGTGTGTGTGTGTGTGTGTGTGTGTGTGTGTGTGTGTGTGTGTGTGTGTGCGCGCGCGCGCGCGCGCATGCGTGGTTGTGGTGTATGTGAACGTGCATGTGCGTGTGTGCGCATGCGTGCGTGCACGCTTGTGTGTGTATGTGTACGCAAACGCGCGCACGCATGTGTGTGTGTGTGTGTGTGTGTGTGTGTGTGTGTGTGTGTGTGTGTGTGTGTGTGTGTGTGTTGTGTGTGTGTGTGTGTGTGTGCATGTATGTGCGCGTATGTGTGCGTGTGCAGAAGTACGTTTGCATGTAATTTGTGGGTTTGTGTGAGCCTAAATTCATATCTGCATATGTATGTGTACATATATGTGTGTGTATATTTGTTTGTCTTTGTATGTGGGCGTGTACGTATGTGCGTACTCTACCCCCCCCCCTCCCCCCCCCCCCCCCCCCACCCCCCCCCCCCCCCCCCCCCCCCCCCCCGCCACGCACACTCTCTCCTTCTCTCTCTCTCTCTCTCTCTCTCTCTCTCTCACACACACACACACACACACACACACACACACACACACACACACACACACACACACACACTCACTCACTCATTCTCTCACACACACACACACCAAGGCTTGCACACTCCTGTCCGTGGACTGTCTAATTAATGCGGTGGTATCACCCCACTGATGATCACACACCAGGGCACACACGTCTACAGTTTGCGCTGAGGCCCTGAGAGATTCAACGTCTTATCTCAGTTGACATGAGTTTGATCATTTGTGTCTCTTGTTGGAAAGGCCCAGTGTGCGTTTGTCCCAATCTCTAGGAATCTTTGCAGTGTTGGCTTGAGATTATTCCAATGTTTGTTTGATTGGTGATGTTTTCTTGCTCTTCCCTTATGTGTGGATGTGCGGCCACTTCCTCTCTTGATGTTCAAGTCTGAAGGAGGGTCTATGGTATAGTGGCTTTGCTCTTGTTTGCTGAAGTGATCCTTCCGATTTCTTATCACATCATCGGCCAAGCTGTAATTCAATTCTTATTATTGCCTCGCCAACCAGTGTGTCTGCTCTCTCGTTTCCTTTAACTCCAGCATATCCACGGCAGTACATCCATAAGAGTCTCTCCAATGGAAGGCTGCGCATTAGT
This sequence comes from Conus betulinus, assembly GCA_016801955.1. Lineage (NCBI taxonomy): Eukaryota > Metazoa > Mollusca > Gastropoda > Neogastropoda > Conidae > Conus > Conus betulinus. Next base: position 12,837 of record JADBJO010018288.1, on the reverse strand, counting down.
TCATTCCAAGCAGGGCTTCCCATTCCACTTTTTACTTTCACGCATGGGGTCAGTCAGTATCATGGCTTGCTGAGTTTGAAAATGGCTTGTGGATGAAAGCCAATGGAGTGCTTGTGTCACTGCTTCTACCTTTAAGTTGTTAAACTGTGTGCACATTGTCTTCCTGGATAGTTCGCCCACTTTGCTTCACTATGTATCCCCAGCCTGACTTACCTTTGGTGACAGAACCGTCAGTGTGTATATCATAATATTATCTTTTGTGCACAGGTCTTCTACCTGCATCTGCATTTCTGCGTTGGCTTGCGCTTCGGCCATTCTCGACAATGTTTTCCGAATTCTGGAGCGATGGCAATTTGGTAGAGGTGTTTCAAGTGGTCTGGATACTTTTCCCATTCCTTCGCTTCTTTGAGTTCTGCTGTCTGGCGCACAAGCTGTTTGCTGTCTTCTGCCTGTCACGTCTATGATTTTCCACGTCTAGCCGAATGCCTTTTGTTTCTTTGACCGCCGCATGAAACAGGTTTGGGAGATTTTCAAGTGCTCTGAAATATGCCTTCATCTGTTCTAGCTTGAGTCCTGTCTGCGTTGAAGGAAGGTCGAGCAGGTATCGCATAGTTTGAACTGGTGTGTTCTTTGTGGTTCCCAGCATCAATCTCATTGCTTTATTTGATTTTTTTTTCTAATTTGAGAAGCTTGCTGTTGGACAGTGTTGTAAAACCTAATCCATAATCAATGGCACTGAGTACAAGAGCGTGACACAGTTGGTAGATATGGCGCTGTTCAGTGCCTTTGGCTGTCATTGCTTCCATGGCAGATAGGCTTTTTATTGCATTTAAGAACAACATTCTGAACATGCTTTTTAAAGAGTAAGCTTAAATATTGTAGCTAGGTGTGCTATCTTTCGATCAAGGTTTTCTTTTTCCTTTCTTTTCTTTTTCGTTCTGCCCTCCTGTTTTCCTGTCCTAACCATATTTGCACTTCACATTCATTCAAAATCATGATGTAATCATTTCTTCCTCTAAAAGCCTTTGCAAGAAGAGTATAATTTAGGGACATGTCTTAGCACGACTATGATTGTGTCTCTTTTAATTCATACTGGAAAAATTTATTGTGCATCAGTTTCATGGTTGTCGATTGAGAAAAGAACAAAAGATAAAGACAGTAGCGACCATTATCTCATGCAGTTGACAACGTGGATAAGAACATTTTAAATGGTTGTAGAACTGAATATATTGATTCAAACACAAATTTTCGGACAGGTCATCGTTCAGTGTTTAGGAACTTACGATCTGAAAAAAAGCTGTAAAACTTTCTGCAAACAACAATGGAGCTCATCAGTTACACACACACACACACACACACACACACACACACACACACACACACACACACACACACACACACGCACACGCGGAAAGTGGGGAGGGGGAGGGAAGGAAAGTTCTGGTGAGTAGTGTAACAAGGGTTGTGCGCATGACAGAGGAAGGACCATCACTGTTGGCAGTCAGCTGGAAGAGAGCAGCGCAAGGGAAGGTTCAGAGTGGCGCTGGGCTGTGACCAGAACAAGACTTGTGAGTAGTTTGTGAATGTTACTTTGTTGCACTAACTGAGTGTCGGCACAAACTGCATACGTTCCATCCCATTCTTTGAATGCAAGGAAAGTTTGGAATTCATATCACGTGTTGTAAACGACAGTTACAGATACTAAGAAAAGCAGTCTTGTTGGTGTTTGATGATGTGTGAAGTTTGAATACTGTGCGACGTATATAATAGGGGAGTAAACAAGAATTGATGATGTATGTTGTGTTGTTGCAGCCTCTTGATGTGTTATGGGAAGTTTGGACGTAATGCCACAGATTGTAACATTCAGTTACAGTACAATAAAAATACGTACATTACTTACGAATGCAGTGTTGTAGTTGGTTTTGCTCATGTGTAAGGATAAATCTGTACTTTGTGCTAAGGCGTCTGCAGGTATTAACAAAGAAAGGAGTGTGTGTTGGTCTTTATTAATGTGAAGAGAATGTTTCGATTTCCTGCTACATTTTCAAAATGGAGCGACTGATGGCAAAATTTGGAAAAGAGAGGGGGTTAGTTACCGCCAAAGACATTGGCAAACAAAGCACAGGACAAGACACAATGCATTTCGACCTCTTGGGTTTCTTCAAGCAAAAACATAGATCACATTTAACATTTAGGACAGTGCAAAGAACGAAGAGAAACTTTTCTGATGACATTTCCTTCTGGTGGCCATTCTCCACATGGGCATCAGATAAGTCTCTCTCTTCTTTCTTTGTTGTACTGTCCTAAATGTCAAATGATTTCTTTTTTTTTGCTTGAAGAAGACCCAAGAGGTCGAAAATGCGTGTCTTGTCCTGTGCTTTGTTTGTCAATGTCCTTGGCAGTAACTAACCCCCTCTCTTTCTAAAATTCCTGCTAGAGGTGATAAAAAGGTACTTGCAAAGGTATCAAACGGTAAAAAGCAGTGTACTGTACAAAAGCAATTGCAAGTATTCAGTACGACAGTAGTTATGTTAGCGTTTATCAATGTGTAAAGTTTATATCCTATTCTACATTGGCCTCCTGGTCTTGGCACTTGCAGCTTTCTATGCAATGTTGTTTTATTTTTATTGATGTTTAAAGGAGGGTCAGGTCTCACAAAGTTTGGCGGGTGCATGAGTGCACATACGTGTGTGTGTGAGTACAGAGATAGATAGCCTTGGTGTGTTAAGCCTGACTAACACATCAACTCAGTTCACTTAAGATTTCTCTAGTCCTAGACAGAGCTAAAAAAGTATTGCAGAATTAAGTCTAAAGATGTTTTGTGAATTCAGGCAGTTATATATGCTGTGGAAAATGTATTTTCTTTTTCAACCCTGCATTCTCAAATTTGAGTACCAGGGTCTATAAAATGCGTTCAGTTCAAAACCAAAGTGCCTCCTTTTCAGCCCAACTCAACTTCTTCATTTCCTGGTTCCTATGTCAGATTCCAAAATGTTGGTGGCCATGTGTTTATTAATGTGATATGGAAAGTTTGAACTTCATCGTACGCATTGTAATAGGCAGCTACAACTTACAAGCAGGATGGTGGTTTCATCATGTGAAAAGGAAAATAGTTGAAACTGGGAATCGAATTTCGAATATCAGCAAATCCTCTCAGGTTACTTTTTTTTTTCTTAAAACATATATGCTGGCTCTCTTTTTCCCTCCCTCCCTCCCTCCCTCCCTCTCTCTCTCTCCTCTCTCTCTCTCTCTCTTCTCTCTCTCTCTCTCTCTCTCTCTCTCTCTCTCACTCCAAATCCCTCGCCTCTTCCTTTCTCTCTGCTCTTTGTGCTGTTGCTGCCATTAGTAAAATGCGAATAAGGATATCGATTTTTCAAACATACATGATAAAGGCATTTATTCAGCTTCGCATAAAGTGTGAATACAGCTGGAAAACACAAATTTATGACGACAGAGAGATGGGTCACTGTTCACTTCCTGTCATTGTTAGTCGTTTGGATTGACGAAAAGAGCAAAAGACCACGGTATTTATAAAATAAGATACAGAATGTGTGTGTGTGTGTGTGTGTGTGTGTGTGTGTGTGTGTGTGTGTGTGTGTGTGTGTGCGTGCGCGCGCTCGCACGCACGAGGTTCCGCGCACAAGCGCGTGCATGTGTGTATATATGTATATATATATATATATATATATATATATATATATATATATATATATCTATATTATATATATGTGTGTGTGTGTGTGTGTGTGTGTGTGTGTGTGTGTGTGTGTGTATGCGTGCGTGTGTATGTGTTCGTGTGATCGCGCGCGAATGATTGTGTATGTTAGTGAGTGTATATGTATCTCAAAGAGAGGAAAGGCTCGGTGGTGGGCAGGAAGCGGGAGTTGGGGGGGGGGGGATCCAAAGAGACAGAAATGGGAGATTAAAAGCTAATAGACGGTGCATCCTCTAAGAGTGTAAGTTTAGGGACAGAAGTTAAAGGAGGGATACGGATAATAGACCGTGTATCCTCCACCAGTGTAAGTTAAATGGGAACATTTGTTGGAAACAAAGCCAGAAAAGAGTGAAGGGCCTGGTCCGGATAGGAAGGAAGGGGGGGGGGGGGGGGGGGGGAGTGAGTGAGGGTGGGGGAGATGAGGGGGAGGAGGGAGGTTGTATATGAAATGAGAAAGTCTTCAAAAAGATATACACAAGAAACGTGAAGGAGTTCAGGGAGGGTCAGTTAACTGTTATATGTCCACAAGAAACGTGGAAGAGTTGGGGGGGGGAGGCCATTAAACGGTTAGATATCACAAGACACGTGAAGGAGTCGGGGGAGGGGGGAGAGGGGGGGCCATTAAATTGTTAGATATCACAAGACACGTGAAGGAGTCGGGGGGGGGGGGAGGGGGGCCATTAAACTGTTAGATATCCACATGACACGTGAAGGAGTCGGGGGGGGGGGGGGGGGAGAGGGGGGCCATTAAACTGTTAGATATCCACATGACACGTGAAGGAGTCGGGGGGGGGGGGGGGGGAGAGGGGGGCCATTAAACTGTTAGATATCCACAAGACACGTGAAGGAGTCCAGTGAGGGGCCAAACTTTTACTGTGCTTCCTGGGTCTTCCATGACCCAGTGACTCAACAAAAACATCTCATCTTATGAACGGACAGAACTATGCTCATGAAATCTTAGGAGATTGTTAACGATCTTAGTAGCCATTGGTCAAAGAAAGTTCATGTATGGGCACAATCAATTATCAGCATATTTACTCGCGGCTCTCCCAGGACCTATACATTTAATGCGTGGCACATGACCTGCGCCAACAGGTGAGGAACAAGCTGCTGAACCGCCCTTTATCAGCTGTGGGTCTGACAAAACCCGCGTGATCTGAATAGTGATCAGTAATAGGAAAAAGTCTCCACAACATGCGTGGATCTTGGGAGGGACCAGTGCAGTGCGCACTTTGTCAGCACTAGATGACTTGGAGTCCAGCCTACGCTGACCTCCTTTCTTTATCTGCGTTTATCCCTGTCCACGTGTGGATCATCTCCTCTGTCTGCAGTGTATGCAATGGTCCGCTCAAACCACAGCTGGCGCTGGTTATCAGCATGCACTAAGTGCACACTGGGAGGCTCTTCAAGCACACGTGAGGAGGGAGAAGGGAAGTGGTGGTAGGGAATGCGAGCGTTTGGCAGGGGAGTGGGGAGGAGGGGGGAGGGAGGCTGTTATGTGGATTAAGGACGACAGATTCTGTAGAATGTGTTGATGTTTTCAGATCCCATGAGTGTCTTGTAGCCATTGGAACTCACATGCCCATGACCATGCTCTACGAGAGGCACATATGTGTAAAGCGCTGGTTGATGCATGCTCAGTGTAGATTTAAATATTTCACCAAAGTTCTTCCTTTTTGTGTCAGCTGCAATGATGGTTTACTTTTTTTCGTGGCTGGAATATAACATTTTTGTTTCCTTTTTTCTAGTTGCTTTGTGTTTTATTGAAAGGCGAACCTACTAAATTAAAATGTTGGCATATTCGTCCAGTCCTTTGCTAAGAATTTCATCTTCACTACATAGCAATTTGAGTCTGGTGTAAACACTAATTAAAGACCCCTGAATAGATAGATAGATAGATAGATAGATAGATAGATAGATAGATATGCTGGAGACAGAGTATTTGAAAACTGATGTCCATGTGTTGTTCGTTTTGTTGTTATGATTATGATGATGATGATTATTATTATTGGGCACACGGATGTGATGCATTTCTTTCGATTTTCACTCTTTGTCCGTACCAACGTCCACACTGGCATTTTTTTTCCGCAAATGTTGGTCATTTCATTTAGTGTGTGTGTGTGTGTGTGTGTGTGTGTGTGTGTGTGTGCAAGAAGGTCTATTATTATTTTTTACAACGGGCTTTAACGCAAGGCATCTGCTGTCGTTGAACCGAGTTCGGCCCAACGTCTGTCTGTTGCTGAGAGATAGCACACAATTCCACCACAAATTCACCTTTCAAAAGATGGCGAGGCCCGGGTGGGTGGGTAGGGGGGTAGGGGAGGGGGAACGTGAGGGGAGGACGGCGGCGGGGGGGGGGGGAGCGGCGGAGGGAGGAGGAGGATTGAGGAGGCTGGGGGGGAGAGGGGGGAGGAGGAGAGCGGGTGGGAAGTGTGTGTGTGTGTGTGGGGGGGGGGGGGGGGGGGGGGGGGGAAGAAAAGAAAGCTGGAGTGGGTAGTGTTACAAGGGCTGTGACAGCAGAATAACTGTGACTAGTAGGAGTCAGTTGGAAGTGGGCAGCACAAGGAAACAACACGGAACCTTTACAGTGGTAGAATCTGTGACCAGAGCAAGACCGGTGAGTAGTTTGTGAATGGCGCTTGGTTTCACTAACTGTCAGCGCAAACTGCATACATTCGAGCGCATTCTTTGAATGGATTAGTGATTTCTGGAATTTCTCTTTCTTTGATACAGTGGAAGATACAATGACAGACAAATGCCAGGACAAAGGTGCAGAAAAAAAAGCAATCAAACTGAAAACCATGCAGTGGAGCAATGAATTTTTAATGATGAATTTAATGGACTGGTTATATCTTTAGGGTACACATGGCTACTGTTAGTTATTCTTTCCAGTACATGGTTATATCTATAGGGTACAACATGGTTACTGTTAGTTATTCTTTCCAGTACAAGGCTGATATAACATTGATTTGTGTGAAAATTCAGGGAATCATGTGTTGTTTCATGTGTGTTTGTGGCTTTAGCAGGACGAAAGTGAGATTTGGTTTGTTGTTCTTAGTGGTTGCTTTTGATTAAGGATGGTGAGTGATTTTTTCTTTTCTTTTTTTTTTCTTTTTGGAAAATTAGAGTACTAAAGAGGTAAAATTCACACGTTTGTGTCTGAAACTTTAAATTCATCAATCACAAATGGCACACAGGGGTGAATTGTTACTGTAATGAAATGCTATCTTTCGACCTTCCTTTTTAAACTCTCATTACTCATTCTCTTGCTCTCAAAGACAAAGTAGCATGATATATCGTAAGCTCTGTGTGTGTGTGTGTGTGTGTGTGTGTGTGTGTGTGTTGGTGTGTGAGTGTGTGTGTTTGTGTGTGTGCGTGCGTGCGTGTGGGTGTGGGGTGTGTGTGTGTGTGTGTGTGTGTGTGTGTGTGGGTCATGTCAGTACAATTTTGAGTTAATCTGACAATAAATTGGTTTCAGTCAGTCAGTGTGTGGTGTGTGTGTGTGTGTGTGTGGTGACAGGCCAATCTTAATGCATGTGCGCATTTCAGTGTGTGTCCGTGTGTGTGCACTGCATGCATGATGACGTGTTTGTGTGTGTGGGTGTGTGTGTGTGTGTGTGTGTGTGTGTGTATGTGTGTTTGTGCGCGCGCGGTGTGTGTGTGTTGTGGTGCTCTTAGCATGGAATGTGAGTCAGTTTGCCATCTGGTCAAAACCTGGAAAGAGGGTTCCCTTTTTTCGTAGATTCAGTATATTCATGTAGAAGTGCTGGTAGCATTATACATAGTGTCGGAAAAATTGTTAAATGGATGATATATAAAAAAATGAACATGAACGTTTCACATGTAGATGCCTGAAAATTTAAATGTTTTAAAAAAGTCCAGCAAGGCCATTCCAGAATGTAGCAGAATCATTTACCTTTGCTTCAATGAAGAGATGATAGTTAGTGTCGGGCATGGTGTATGTAGAGAAACTTTGCAGTCTGCCTGGGATTATAGCGTTGTTTTAAAAAAAAGACAAGGAATCGTAATTAACTCCACCGGTTTACAAATGCAAACAAATTACAAGACAAAACCACAACATTCGACCTCTTAGGTCTTCCGTAGGCAAGATAGCCTAAACAATATTCAGGGCAATGAAAATGAAGAAGAGTAATCACTTGTCTTCTCGAATTCGGCGCTAGATGGGCTTTGATTGAACACGAGGCCGTTGGGGAAGGAGACACTGTGGATTAGAATTCTAATGATGATGATGATGATGATAAAAGACAACAATAACAATGATAATGATGATGACAATCTTGAAAAACATCAGAGGATTACTACCACTTTTAGTGATAATAAGACAGTAGTAATTGTAGTATTAATAGTGGCTATAACAAACATGAATGACAATAGTAATTATAGCATTAATAGTAGGCTTATACACACATAAATGACAATAGTAGTTTGTAATAGCATTAATAGTAAATGGCTATACAACACATAAATGACAATAAGTATAAATGCAATAGTGTTGTCATCAATAGTGGCTATAAACACATAAAGGACAATAGTAGTTGTAGCATTAATAGTGGCTATGCACACATAAATGACGATAGTAGTATTGTAGCATTAATGGTGGCTATACACACAGGAGGGGAGAGAAAGGAGATGGGTCGGAGTATTATTGTCGAACAACATGGTTGTAGTGGGCAACAGTGTTAGTGGCCGATGATGATGAGATGATGATGATGATGTGATGGAAGGACCATGATGATGGTGATAGAAAGAAAACAAACAAAAAAAATCCTTGGCTAGGGTGACATTAAAGTCAAGTCATTGCTGCTTGCTGAAAAACAGGGTTTGAAATTTTAAGAAAAATTGCTAATACATTTCCGGGTGTGGAAAAGTACCTCATGAATATGGCGTGTAAACAGAAAAAACGAAGGAAATGCCGGCATGATGCGATCACACTTTTTTTTTTATATCAGCTCTCAGTTCAACATAATACGGCCCATGATGCCTTTAAACCAATCACAATTCTGCACTGTACATGTGTCAAATCTATAGAAACTTTGCTTATTTTATTTTGTTTTTCCGTCGTAATACATATATTGAAAAACATAATCATTTAACATAAGGCATAGTTTCGTAAAGCACATTCAACAAAGGTTCAAAGGGGGGGGGGAAAAGATCAAACATCACTAGGCACACATTCAAATTAAGCCAAGACAAACATCAAACGTTCATAGTGAAATTCAAGACATTAAAACAATAGGTTCTCGGCTAAAGAGTATCTGAATATAGTCCCTGCAACACATAAATATAATCAAAATGAAGGGCAAGGAATGTACAGCAAAGTACACAAAGAGGGCCTTCCCATTGTGAACACCATAGGAGGTGAAAACGAATCTTTTGCAAATCAACGAAAGAAACGGTTTACTTCCAATATAATCATAATATGAACAAAAACGGGCTTCCCGTTTGCGAACGGGCAGGAGATCACGAGAACAGGCCAAACGAACCGATGAAACAAATAATAAAGGGTAGAGCAGGTTTCAGTGTTATCAAGGAACATATATAAACGGCCAGGGTGTTAGAAACAATGAATGAAAAAAAAATCAAAACGTCCAGTTTTTTCCACAGCATGGCATCACCTGGGGCCGTTTTATAGCAGTTACACAGTTGTATGAGAAATGGTCAGAAAAACTGGAAACCACCACTCCTCATCTGCACAGTGTCCACATTGGATCTAATTTAAAAAATCACACACTGACGTCAGACCAGCCAAACTAGATCTGTTTTTCTTTTTCTGTAGACACACCCACCTCAAGACAGTGCTACTGCTCCTCAGGTTTCAACGTTATACTCTGGCCCATCAATGGCTGTTGTTGTCAGCCCTGCAGTGGACAACAGGGGTGTAAAGATAACGAAAAAATAAACGCTCACAAACTAAACTATGCTGGAAACAAATAAAGCAAACAGACCGACCGAAGGCTATTTGCACACAAAACAGCCTCATGAACGCACAAACACCTGAACAACATCCAAGTTATTATCTGTATAATTACATAGCTAAATAATCGCACGACCATTCAGTCGCTCAGATGATAAAATATTCAATCAGCAGGTAAAACATTTGTTTGTGGATAGGTAGCAACCCAGAGGCGACAGAGGAATCATCAAAAATGACCTTCAACTGAGGAGGATCTTAATCTTCTAAACAAGCCGGGACGCCTGGTTTGGTCACCGTGACTTAACCCTGTCCGTCTTACCCCCACAAGCCGCTAAGAGGCGACGTACCACATGTCACTTTGTCTAGTGAACACCAGGAACCTGCAGGGTGCGCGTTTTTAAACTTTATCCACCAATCACAATGAACAGACAGCAAGGCATCGCGTTTTGTATGTTACTAACAATACAATCGGTGATAATACAGAATTGCTGTTTTCTGTTTCAGACTTATTAGTCATAGATGTCCGTCCCTCTTCAGTTTGCAGAGAGACTGTATAAATGTCTGGTGGAAATTGAGTATTTCACATTCCAGTTAATAAGAAACTGGAGTTTGAACAATGAAATGTAAAAACAGAGAAAATCTTAACTTCCGTCTGCTAGTATTGTTTTTCACTAAGATAGAACCCTATCCCTTGCCCTCATTTACTAGGCAACACCGAGCCCAAAGCATAGGCAAAAAACCATCAACATACTTTTTATATTCACACACGTTTGAATAATGGAATAAAGCATTACAGCCTTTACCGCATTCTGTTCAGTTAAGAAATGGGCCTGGAAGAACCAGGGTGCAGGGAGTTTTTATAGGCCTCACAGCCTCTTTCCAATGAGATTCTTTCCATTATGGCCATCGCCACGTCTGGAGTCCAATAATGGAACCTTTAGAAATCATCTATTTCAAATGATGTCCGATCCGGTTCTTCTGCCGGGCTGCCGTATTGTCTCCAAACCTGGAACTGACATTTTACCTCCCACGGCCCCCGACAAACATGGGACAGACCATCGTGTAAGTGGCTGGATCTGGAATGGCGCCAGGGGCCATCAGGACAGACCTTCAGACCCTGTGTCCAAGTACAAAATCTGGCATGTGTAAACCTATCGCCAACGACTTCCGCCTGTGGAAAATTACCTCTCTTAAGACTCAAACCTCGCTCAGGAAGACAACACCAACTTCGGCGTCCCGGACTCCCAGGACTCTCTCTCCTTGGCCTCTAATTGGTCTCCCTTACCGATCCATCGAGACCAGCCAGGTCAGAGGAGGCCTAACCCCTCCTCAGCAAAGGTAAACACCCGATTTTCGGCATCACAGAAGTCCAATGGCTTGACTCCCCAGCCTCTAATTAGCCCAAGTTCCTAAACCAGTCCTGCCCACAACAGCTGTAGCCAAAAATGTCGTCTGGCCACAGTCCCTCCAGACGTCTTTATAACTGACATTCCCCACACCAGCTTAGCTACCCCTCCCCATCTGCCCACGCCCATCCATTAGGAGAAGCTGCATTTTGGGTCAAATCCCTCGCAGAATGGTTCCTCTGTTGGTGAAATGATTTTTAAATAGGTCCCATCCTACATTTGAGGGGACACTCCTGCAAACTCTCTTTTCTGAAAAATTGGGACAGAATCATGCACTTTACAATGGTACAGAATAATTATAGAGAAGTTCACTGGATAATTCTGGTTCTTCAACCTTCTCTCTCTTCTCTAATCTCTCCTCTCTCTCTCTCCTCTCTCTCTCTTCTCTCTCTCTCCTCTCTCTCTCACAACACACACACACACACAACACACACACACACACACACAACCATACACACACGCGCGCGGCGCGCGCGCGCACACACACACACACACACACACGGGAGCCTTTTCCAACAAAAACCAATTAAAAGAAAAGTTGACAGTTGAACAATAACAGCGAACTGAAATAGAAAAGAGCCAGTGGTGGGTGAACAAAGGGCGGTCCTCTCTGCGACATTACGAACCTCAGGATCTTAGTGCATCCAGCATAAGAATCAAGAACTAGAGAGGATTTATGAAAAAAATGTTGTTAGATAATCCTGTTCCGGCTGGTTTTATCCCCAGTCATGTTGATAACAGAAGAGTGTTTCTGTAGCGTCATATCAATTTTCATCATCCCTTATTTGGTCAAGAGAGAAGCGTCTAGCTTTCATTGTTCCATCGGTCTTCCCTTCAACTAAGGTAGTTGTACAAGGGAGTATAACGTCGACCTGTTGTCCAGAGGCCCTAAAGGACTTGGTCATGGCAGACCGTGTGTATTGGTCTTGTGGCAGCTTCGTTTTCGTAGTCATGTATCCTCTATGAGCATCACATGGTATGCCGTGGACAAGTCTGTCATGTCGTTTCTTTCTCAGGTTACAGAGCAGAATGGATCAGTTGTCTACCCTAAGCTCAACTCTTGCGCAGAATCCACTTCCACCCAGCAAGAGAAGCCCCAGCTGGTGCTGCCAAGGGAGACGACACTATGGGCAGCTCAACCTTGCCGACTTACCAGACGTGGCGTTGGTGCTCCTGTTCACGATGCTTGCCAGTCCCTGACCGAGGTCGCCTGGCGCGCACCTGTTCAAGGCTGTCTTCCTTCATGCCCCCCCCGCAAGTGCCCCTCTGTGTGGACTGACGTCATCATTCAGCTTCATGCGACGGATACCGGCGAATTGGTGGACGTCAGCTTCCTAGGTCCACAGGACAGCAGTATGTTAAAAAATATGGAGCGTATTTCCAGCGCGCTACCATTGTTTTTTCATCTAGCAGGATTTCACAGGACAGTTAGGGACATGTTGTCTCACTTAACTCAGAGAGGAGTCAAACTGAAACTGATTATACAGCTAAGTGATAGCTTCTCCAGGGCGGCAAGGAAACATTCGTCCCTTGACGAGCCGTACTTACAATGTAATAGGTATGAGAGACACATTCAGTTCATCCACAAGCATCAGTTTTAAATTTTCTGGTTGATCATTACAAGTTTTTTATAGAAACAAGAATTCTGCTGGTCCCCAGACTGGACAGGTTTTGTGGCATGCGCACAAACCTGATATTGCCAGTACAATGGCCGGAAAAAAGAGTGGTAGAACAATACGGGTCTGTCCCCCTACACCCACAGCAGCTCTAATTTCAAACTT
>JADBJO010018287.1:0-22500 GCA_016801955.1 Conus betulinus | reverse complement strand
TTAGATCAGCTCAGTGCGCGGCATTACTTTCATTCTCTCTCTCTCTCTCTCTGCGTGCGTTTGGGTTTCTCTCAGTGACTTTTACAAAGCGGCTGATTGCCGCCCTTTCAGGGACGGACTTTACAGTGCTTAGTTGGTGAGTTATTCACATCATGGTTTAAAGAGAGAGAGAGAGAGAGAGAGAGAGAGAGAGAGGGAGAGAGAGATGGAAATCTTTAGAAAAGGAAGAAATGAACATGGGGGGGGGGGGGAGGGGGGTGTCACTGGGGGGGGGGGGGGGGGGGGGGGGGGGGGGAGCACGGGTGGGGGAGGGACGAATAGTCCAAAGAAAGAGCAATCTGGAAATCTTTCTGGATAGATTTCATTTCCCTGATTGGATACAGCAACGTGAGTGAGCCTTTAAATTGCTGCTATTAATATCAGATGTATCGCTATTCCTTTAATGATTTCATTTTCAATGTCAAATTAACGAGACGTTGTAGATTATGTGGGGGAAAAAAACATCACCTGTCTAATCCTTTCCTTTATTTCTTTGCCTTTCCTCATTTGACAAATTTATGTCTTCAGCTGTCTTCCACAAGATCAAGTTTCAAAGTAATTACTACAAAAATAGAACCGGAGAAGGCGTACTCTTAAATTAATCGGGGAAAAAAAAAAAAAAGATGTGTTAGAAATAAATCAGGATAGAGCGTTTCAACGGGCAAACGAGTAGGCGAAAGAGAGAGACAGTGACAGAAAAAACAGATAGAGAGGGGGTGAGAGAGAAAGAGAGACAGAGTCTCTGTCTCTGTCTGTCTGTTTGTTTGTCTGTCTCGCTCACCAGCAACCCTGTGTGTCCACTGTTTTACTTTATCTGTCAACTCTGTAGCGAGTAAAGCGGGAGGGTCGTATTCCGTTGTATAGTATTTATGTTTTATGTATGTAGTTTTTGTGGTTTATGTAAAGATAGTATTGACCATATGCTTTGGGAATGTGCTTATGTTCAACAGCTTTGGAATTCTCTTGTTGGTTTAATTAAAGAAAAATGTGTCAATGCAACGAATATGAAATTAACGGCATCCTTAATATTATTGGGTTTCGATGTGACTATCAATATTGATGAAATTTTATATTTCATTATATTACTTAGCAAAACATTACGTATACACATGCAAATTAGAAGGAAGCCTTCCACAAACATCTTTTTTTGAAAAAAATGAACTATAGATATAAAATCGAGCAACATAATGCATATTTAAGTTTATGCTATATAACTTTTTTTTTGAAAAATGGCTGACATACAAACCATTATTTTCCCAGCAAGAGCTAGGCCAATAATAAAGGACCTTCAAGCTGGCATTTCTATCCGTCAGTATCCTGATTTCCATTTTAAATTTGTAAAAAAAAAAAAAATACCTGCACCCTCTCTCAGCACAAAGAAGGAGAGCATAACAGAAAACGTATTGCTAAGCAAGACGAAAAACCGTAACGGAAAAAAGAGTAAAAAGACAAGCAACCAAACTGAATGTATAATGGAGCCTGTGTTGTAAAAGGCAGGGGGGAGGTGGGGGAGGGGGGGGGGACGGAGGGAGTTTTTCATTCTGCTGATATTTTATGTTTGATGTTTTCTGTATTCATTTCTGCTTGTTACGCATGTAAACATGCCTAAAGAAATTTGTGAAAATTAGCGTGTGTGTGTGTGGTGGTGGTGGTGGTGGTGTGTGTGTGTGTGTGTGTGTGTGTGTGTGTGTGTGTGTGTGTGTGTGTGTGTGTGTGTGTGGTGTGTGTGTGTGTGTGTGTTCGTTCGTTCGGTTTTTCGTTCTTTCTTTCATCTAACGTGATTTTTTTTCTTGACTTAAAACGTATTCGACCGGTGTGGCCAAGGAGTGTTGATGTTCTTCCTGGAATTGTGACCATCCACGCGTTGTCTGACAGGGATTCGCACGTCTTTGCAAGGATACGCTTTCACTACACAGTTGTGGCGGACTATAAGGAGGCATCAGTTTTGATTGTGTAGAAATAAATGTTGAACAGAAAAAAAAAAATAAGAAAAAAAAAGAAAGAAGGAAAATGAATGAATAAGAGATGCATGAAACTAGTCAAGCAATTATTCGATCAGTCAATCTCGAATTATGAAAGACGGAAGCTTCAGATCTAAAACCTCAAGGTTTTATCATTTCCACTCTTTCTGCATAGTGCCGCTATCCCTTTTCACGTTACTTCCCCTTTTCGTTACCCTCCTAGTTCATCATCACACAAAACATTATATTCATAAACTATATTCAGCTCAAAACAACCAGCGCATTAATCACGAACACCCACTTTTGCTTCAGTGCTATATCTAGGATTGTTTTGAAATCAAAGGCGCGTGGTTCAAGTCTTCTGGCTTGCTGTTGTGTTATGAAAAGTACCATGAGCCCATTGCAACACAGTGGACTTGAAACATAGGTATATACATTTCGTAGTTCCCGTTGGTTAACAGCAGACTCTCTCACACATTCTTTCTTATGAAAGGGCTAGCAGTTGAGTATGTGCGGTTGTCCATATGTGAGGGTGCTAGAGTTAATAAAAAGCTAACAGACATGGTATCACTTTGAAAGTTTCTTTTTTCGCATCACTTTTAAAGCTATTTTTCGCATCAATCCTGTTTTTCCCCTTTCCAATACGACACTATCAACGTAGCACATTACAAGCGCACACAGCAGCAGCAAGAAAACTGTTCAAGCCGTTGTATGACATGGCCAATGACATAACAAAATACGCATAGATTTGGACCTTCCGATACGACACTTTACCGATCTTCCAGGAACCAGTACATTTACCACCCTCCTCTCCTACCACGCCTCGTCCCTACCTTAAATTAACCCTCACTACCCAGGTCTGTCTATACGTAATTCTGACGAGGCTAGATTTCAAGGCGCGAACACGCCTTGTCATGCATGCATACAACACCATCGACTGATTCTCCACAGGATCTCGGGTGTAAATTTGGAGGACAAGGACATGGTTGACATGAGGGAGAAGAGGGTTGGTGGAGGAGAGAAATGACTGAGGAGGCCACAGGGAGGAGACAGGGAAGGGTGTGCATCGTTCTCCCCTCAAGATCTGACTCGTAAAGAGATAACCACAGGCTGATGAATCTTGCTGTCATTCCGTTTGGTTACAGTGTCAACCGCAGTTAAACCCAAAAACTCCATCATCAAAGACAAGGACAAAGAAGAAGCGGAGAGAGAGAGTAGGGAAAAACGAGGAGTGGAGGCGGCACAAAAGTGAAGGAAGGAACGAAAAGAAAAAAGAAAGAGAGAATAACACAGAAGAAAAGAAAAAAAAACTAAGGAAGAGAGAAAGAACAAAAATCCATATCCCTCCATCTATGCACCGCTGCCTGCAGTAATTTACTGAATGATTTCTTTTGCCAAATACATATTCATCACACACAAAGAGGCTTGCCGAGAGAGTGAAAATTGAATGAGAGGAGGGACTAGACTGAAATGTCTTAGATGTGTTTGTTTTGCTTCGCTTTTTGTCATTTGTTGTTATTCTACTCCTTGCCCAAGCACACACATATATTTTGTCAAACGTGATGTGCATGTATGTATTGGGGATCCGTTTGTTGCTGAGGGGTGCAGGCATGGATTCTTATTTACCAACATAATTATTAAATTAGTTAGTTAAAACACCCAAGTACCAAAATCAATTAGACAGGAGTAAAGAAAACATTGGTGGAAACTTACAGGCAACGAATTCATGGCGACTGGATTACAACGATTCCTGTCTAGCCACATGTTTCTAGAGAACATTACGTAATTCTCTCTCTCTCTCTCTCCTCTCTCTCTCTCTCCTCTCTCTCTTCTCTCTCTCTCTCTCTCTCTCTCTCTCTCTCTCTCTCTCTCTCTCTCTCTCTCCTCTTCGATCTCCGACCCCCAGGCCATCTTCTCTACACTACCTGTTTTCGCAGTTCCATTTCGCAGTTTCTAGTTTCTCTCCTTCTACCGCCCCCAGGTACACATTCTGCCCTATTTTTTAAACTGAGGTGTATGGAACTGACCTCAACAGTCAAACTGGGGGAAGAGAAGGGAACGTTCGTCCATTTTATTCTTCTAGTCAAAGGCATAGATGTTTGCATGCTTGGGTAGCTTGGTCTCTTACTGTGTGTTAGTATGTTCGATTGCTGTCAATAATTCTCTTGAAATGCAAAGATGTTTGGTGGCAATGCCTAGTGATTGAACAGTTAAAAAGAGTTGCTGACTGACCAGTTGTTTCATAAAGAAATGTCTCCTTCTGTCTGTCTGTCTCTCTCCCTGTCTGTCTGTCTGCCTGTGTGTGTGCGTGTGTGTGTGTGTGTGTGTGTGTGTGTGTGTGTGTGTGTGTGTATATTGTGTGTGTGTGTGTGTGTGTGGGTCTCTCTCTCTCTCTCCTCTCTCTCTCTCTCTCTCTCTCTCTCTCTCTCTCTCTCTCTCTCTCTCTCTCTCTCTCTCTGTCTCCATGTGCCTTTCAACGCAAGATGTGTTAATTCAATATCCCTTATTACATCTGTGTGAAGATTCATTAAACTTCACCTCTCTTCCAGCTGGAGCGGTTATTTAGTCACCTTTTCCTCCGTGGAGTCGTGAAAGATTGACGCGCGGTGTTTGCTTAGCTGTACGTTGAAAAGTGGGTCTGCTTTTATCATTACCCATCCGTGCACCTACCTTTCCCTTCCTCCAAAATCAATCTCTCTCTCTCTCTCTCTCTCATCTCGTCCACCTCTCCTCTCTCCTCTCTCTCTCTCTCTCTCTCTCTCGGCGGCACCTTTCTATACATTTTTTTTTTAAATTCAGGGCCGTGTATAAAATCTGTGTCACACCATCACTTTGCTTCTCTCCAGATTGAGCAGTTTCACAATTCCACTATTCCCTCCGTGGAATTGGGATAGACTGACGTGCAACGTTTACTCCGCTCTTCCCTCGAGAAAAGTAGGTGTTCTTTCACCATTCAATTCCATCCACCATCTCTCTACTCCTCCCTCTCTCTCTCGCTCATCTCTCTCTCTCCTCTTCTCTACCTCCTCTCCTCATCTCATCCTCTCTCTCTCTCTTCTCTCCTCTCTCTATCTATATATAGATAATATATATATATATAATATTATCTTAGCACTTTATTTACACCATCACGGTAGTATTGAGCTTAAAGACTTTGAGCATTCAATAATTTCGATACAAAGCAAGATCACTCGAAACATAGAAAATCAAACAAAATTCATAGGGGGGGGGTGGGGGGGGGGGGGGTGGTGGGGGGGGGGGGGGGGGGGGGTGGCGAGGAAAGCGGGAGACGGGACTGGGCGAAGCGCCGGAAAGTAGTACAGCGCACACACACACCCACAAGACACCCACCCGACGCACAGAGAGAGAGAGAGAGCTAGAGAGAGGAGAGAGAGAGATAGAGGAGAGAGCGAGAGATAGAAACACTTGTTACCCAAACCTTGGCCCAGCAAAAGAGATCGAGTGGATTTCTAGATTTTAAGACCCTGATCTGTTGCACCACAACATCTGACAAGATTCATCGCACCATTTTATTTCATGCACCAATTCTATCTTCTTACCCGAGTATGTTGTCAATGACACAACAATTACCAAACAGTATGAACCACTCCCACACTTCACCGTGCGTGCAATGTTCTAATACCATGCCATTCCATGCAGACAACCTATGCGCGCACGCGCGCGCACACAACCACACACACACACACACACACACACACACACACGACACACACACACACATACACACACTCACGCAGGCACGTACGACGCACGCACGCACGCACGCACTGGCGCACGCACACACACCCACACAGCACACACACACATTTTATATATACATGTTTTGTAATAGAGGCGGCAGGTATCTGCCGCTTGTACGTCTGCTTATATAGATTCCTTGCGCTGCAGTTGATATAAAGAACTGACAAGATATAGACAATCCAAATTCAGTGAACTGTGGTGAGTGTGTTTGTGTTCGTGTGTTTTGGTGTTCGTGTTGTTTTGGTGTTTTCGTGTGTGTGTGCGCGCGCGCGCCGCGCGTGTGTGTGTGTGTTGTGTGTGGTGTGTGTGTGTGTGTGTGTTGTAAGAGAGAGAGAGAGAGAGAGAGAGATAGAGAGAGAGCAGACAGAGACAGAGAGAGAGAGAGAGAGAGAGAGGAGAGAGAGCACGGTGAAAAAAGCGATCATAAGCTCTGAACAGAAGAACTAAACTGAAACAAGAAAACAGCGCAGAAAGAAGCACCAGAGCCCCTCTAAAAATCAAGTTTTTCAAATAAGGCGAGGAATCTGCAAGAACCTGTCTTAGCATTGATTGAGCCAATTGTAAGACAGCTAGTTTCTAAAATCAGCATTCTCTGTCTTCTGTCTCTCTCTGTCTCGGTCTCTCTGTCTGTTTGTCTGTCTTCCTCTGTGTGTGTGTGTGTGTTGTGTGTGTGTGTGTGTGTGTGTGTTGTGTGTGTGTGTGGTGTGTGTGTGTGTGTGAGTCTGCGTGCATGCGTGCGCACGCGCGCGAAAGCGTGTGTGTGTGTGTGTGTGTGTGTGTGTGTGTGTGTGTGCGTGTGCGTGTGTGTGCGCGCGCGCGCGCGCACGTGTGTGTGTGTGTGTGTATGTGTGTGTGTTTGACATCTCAGTGTCCTCTACAAAAGCAGAAACGGCAGCATATGGACCTTTACAGGATTTAAGAGGGGATTGATTTCGCATCATGGTTTAAACACATAAGGGGTAGCAACATTTCTCCTTCTAATTACTTGTACCTTTTCGTTGTCTGTTAGGACATGAGGTAAGTTAAACCATTTCAGAAATTTCGCTATCCTCACACTTCCTTTGGCCGCTACAATTCTTCCGCGCTAAATTTCTTCCCTCCATGTTGGATCCTTTCGACATCAGATATTTCTAGCCCATCATCTAATATTAGCTTTTGTCATATTTTCGTTTAGAAGTTTCTTTTTTTTTTTCAAGCGAGCAAAAATATTGATTGACCTTTTGTCCTTCTGCTATGCAACGCGCTCGTGATCGAATCAACCCCCCCCCCCCCCCCCCCCCCCCCCCCCCACTGCATTTTAGCTTCCCTGAGTCTAACTAGAAATTTGGTTGTTTGTTTGCTTTCTTGTCTGTCTGTTTTCGAAATAGATGTGGCTTCCCCAATGGGATGCAACATTGTGATGGAAGCTTCAAACTACTATCATTAATACAACATCTAATATATTTGTTTATGTTTCTATCCGTTTTCATCCAGCTAATGAGATCATGAAGATCATTGGGGGGAAGGAGAGTCACCTCTCCTTTTTTTTTATATTGTTTCTCTACAGCCTTTCCCCACTTGTCAAAAAATGATGTCTTCTGCACTTCTCCTCCACAAATCAAGTATCAAAGAACAAAATAAAGAAAGAAAAGAAAGGAAAAAAAAGGGAAAAAAGACCCCCCGACGACAGCCGCCGCCCCCCGACCCGCCCGCCGCCAGCCGCCCCTTCATTTTTAAAACACACACCCCACACACACGCAACGACGCACGCTACGCACGCACGGACCGCACGCCGCACGCACGCACGCACGCACGAAAGCCACGCACACAAACACACACACCACACACAACGCTTGCCCATTCTCCTACTCACGGGTATGAGACGCACGCCAAATAATTAACTCATCACTGCACAAACTCTCTCTCCTAAAACCACATACACACACTACACACACACCAAACAACACACACACACAACAACCACACACACACACACACACCACACACACAAACCGCCCCCATCCCCATGCACACACTCAAACACTTATCCACACAAAAAAACTGATAGCGTACGCAGAAAAGTGGCACCTTACCTCCCCTCAACAAACCAAACTCTCTAGTCTCTCTCTCTACTCTCCTCTCTCTCTCTCTCTCTCTCTCTCTCCTCTCTCTCTCTTCTCTCCTCTCTCTCTAGCGCGCGCACAACCTATGCAAAAGTTTCGTAAATGGAATAATGCGACCCTAGTACACGTTGAGAGTCGGACAGCTGGGTCATGTAACACAATGCCTTTGCTCTACGTTGTACTTTCAGACCACTAAAACCAAAAAAAGAAAGTAAAACCAAAAAAAGAAAATCCGTTAGAAAATATCTGCAAGTGGATGAGACTGATCAGATGTACAGCCAAATTGGCTAGAACGAATCCACCAATTTCTGGGTTTGGGACACAAAAACACTATGCAATGTTAAAGGTCGATTTTTTAGAGACCACACCCACACACACACACAACACACCACACCCACACACACAACACACACCAGGGAGAGGAGTGAGGAGAGAGAGAGGGGGGGGGAGAGAGAGGGAGAGAGGAGAGATGGTTGGAGGAGAGAGAGAGAGAGCAGAGGAGAGAGGAGATGAGATGGGAGGGCGAGAGACGCAGCGAGACGGATTGTTGGGAGCGGAGGAGGAGAGAGAGAGAGAGAGGTTGTTTCAGTTAGACTGTGTTGTCATATGGTTTAAAATCTTCTTGCGTTGTTAGGATTCTCAGCATCCGTTCGGGGTCTAAGCGGACACAATCATTCGTACTGGAAATGTACAGGGAATCTTGGGGCTGGATGAGTTGTGGGGATTGGTTGTGGGGATTGATTAATGAAGATGAAAAGTCTGTTTTTTTTGTTCTGGTTCAAGGTGGTAATATGAAGAAAGAAAGAAAGAAAAGACAGGGTTATGTGTTGCTTCATTCACGATGTTGCTTTGTTAACAGATCAGAAGAAAAAAAAAGTTCACAGCATTGAATCCATTATAAACACTTAAAGTGCGTGCGTTGCGTGTCGTTGCGAGTGTTGTGGTATGTGTGGGTGTGTGTGTGTGTGTGTGTGTGTGTGTGTGTGTGTGTGTGTGTTCGTGAGTGGTTTGTGTAGTGTGTAGGTGTGGCTATGCTGTGCGTGTGCGTGCAGTGCGTGCGAGTGGCGAGTGTGGTGGTGTGTGCGTGTGTGGTGTGTGTGTGTGTGTGGTTGTGTGTGGTGTGTGTGTGTGTGGTGTGGTGTGTGGGTGTGTGACTTAAAATATCAGCCTATTTGGTGAGGAGATTTTGGGGGAGTGGTAAATGATAAGCAGTAATAATGGCTGATATCTCTTCACGCCTAATTATCAATTATTTATTTTGTAATTTTGATTTTTTTTTCACTCCTCTTAAGGATTTATCCCACCTTGAACCGACTTAACTGGGAATGTTTCCATAACAGCATCCATGACTTGATTTTAAAAATGATTTAGATTTTATAAACTGAAACAAGGTTTTGTTGTTTGCTTTACACGAGAAGAAAAATGCTGTTCGAAGGTACGCAACAGAGGCAGGCAGTTTGCTCTGGAAAACTTGACATACCATATACATGTGAATAGATATATATATTATTTCTGTAATTGATTTTTTTTTCATCTTTTAAGGATTATCCCACTTGAAAGACTTAACTGGGACCTGTTTCCATAAATGCATCCATGACTTGTTTTAAAATATATATGATGCGAAACTCGGCATGGCGGGCCGTTGTTAAGAGAATGGTACGCAACAGAGGAATTTTGTCTCTTAAGTCATGACAGGGTACTTTTCACTTTTTGTTCCAAAATATGAAAAGGTGATGACAGTGGGGGGCATGGAGGAAAACAGGAATATAGAGGCCCCATTTTTGTTCAAGAAATGCTGGAAAACGCGAAGAAAGGGAGTTCAAGAGGGAAAGGGGTGAAGACGAGAAGAAGGAGGAAAAACCAGGTAAATAGAGGCTGCATTTGTTCAAGAAAAGGCAAAGAAAGAGAAGAAGCGAGGAAGAAAAGAAGAAAACAAAAAGAAAAAGATATACAAGGGACCAGAAAAAGCAAAAAAAGAAAGAAAAGAAAGAAAGAATAAAAAACAGCAACAAACAACAACAAACAAAAAACAAAAGTGGGGAAAGATTGGACGTGGGAGGACCAAAAATAAAAAAAAAAGCTTAGTCAATTCATTTTAGACCCAGTTGTCGCACATCCGTTCCTATCAGAGTGGCCTTTCCTTGTTTTGCCCATTTGTTTGTTTTGTTGTTGTTGTTTTGTTGTTGTTCCAACTGTGTGTGGGTTGTGACGTTGTTTTGTTGTCAAATATACGTGTTTCTTCGCTCAAGTTCGAAAGTGTTGGACTGTTGTCCCGTGCCAGCTTGTTCCTCTACTTATTTTGCCCCTGTATGTTTTATACTCTCTCTCTCTCTCTCTCACTCTCTCACTTCTCTCTCTCTCCTCTCCTCTCTCTCCGTATCTCTCTCTCTCTTCTCAACATGGCTGTTGTAAACTTCTTTAGCGAAGTAAGCCTACGAGGTGTCTATTGAATTATGGAGCAGAAGTGTTCCTCCCGTACTATTGTGCCAGTATCTTCTTCTTCTTACTTCTCTTATTTCTTTTCGCTAAACAGAATAGCCCGATTTTGGTTGACGTATTGATGCAAAAGAATTTGCATTTGCATTTTAAACTTGGTGCGTTTTTTTTTTTTTTTTTTGTTTATTGCTTTTCGTTTGGTTATTTCTTAAACTATTATTTGAAAAAACCGCCGATCCGTGTGTGTGTATGTCGGGTGTGTTTGTGTGTGTGTTGTGTGTGTGTGTGTGTTGTGGTGTGCTGGTTGTGATTGTGTGCGGTGCTTGCGGTGTGATCATGTGTTTATGTTATGTGTGTACGTGCTTGCGTGTGTGTGAGGCGTGACGAATGTATGTGTGTCTTTGTGTGCGGCGCGCGCGTGTGTATGTGTTGTGTGCTCCCTTGTGCGTGCGGACGCGCGTTGTTAGGTGTATGTTGTGTGTGTGTGGTTTGGGAGCGCTTTGTGTGGTTTTTTTTTTTTTTTTTTTGGGGGATGTTTTTTTTTGGGTGTGTTTTTTTTTTAACCTTGAGGGATTTTCTTTGAACACTTCTGATAAAAGTGAATTCTGGAACTGACTAACTCTGACTGCAATTGTGGTGGGGCGCCGCGCTCCCCTGAAGATGAATGAGAATTGCGTTATAGATCGAAGTTATTTTTCACAGGCTTCAAGGTTTGTTTCGGTCGGTCGATTTGGTGGTGTTGATAGGTGTGTGTGTGTGGGTGGGTGGAATGGGTGTGTGTAGTAGGTGTGTTGTGTCTGGTGGTGTGTAGTCATTGGTTGCGCGACGTTGCGTTACGTGTTTCGTGTGAGTCGTGTCGTGTGTTCGGATGTGTCGTGTGTGCGTGCGTGTTGTGGTGTGTGAGGGGTGTGTTGTGTGTGTGTTGGTGTGTGTGTTGTGTGTGTGTTGTGTGTGTGTGTGTTATTGTGGTATACGTGTTTGTGTGTACGTGTGTGTGTCATGTGTTTGTGTTTGTGTGTGTCGTGTGTGTGTGTGGGTGTGGGTGTGGTGTGCGTAAGTGTGTGTTTGGAGGTGTTGTAGTGTGTGGGTGTGTGGGACTTATTGTGTGTGGGGTGTTCGGAAGTTGTTAGGATAAGGGTTGTTAGTTGTATGTCTGGTTTGTTTGTGGTTTGGTTTGTCTTCTTGTTAAGACTTTTGTTTATAATATTTTGAAGTTGTGGGCTTTGCGTTGGTTTTTATCGTGTTTGGTGGTGGTGGTTGTCGTTGGGTGGTGTTGATTGGTTTAATGCATGTTTTCACCCTTCATTCCCTTATAATTGCTCTAGAAGTGTTGTTGTTGTGTTGTTGTTTTTGTAATTTGGTATGTATACAATTTATTGAGAATCATCGGATGTTTTTGAGAGAGAGTTGAGAGCATGTGCGTAGTGTGTGTTGGTGTTGTGTGTGTGTGTGTGTGTGTGTTTGTGTGTGTGTGTAGTGCGCGCGCTTTCGCCGCGCGCGCCCGTATATGTGTGTGTGTGGTTGTGTGGGTGTGTGTTATGGGGTGTTGTGTGTGTTGAGTTAATTTGTATTGTTTTAAGATGAGGGACAAGAGGGACAAGGAACACACGTTTGTGTTTTGTTTGCATTTTTTTTTTATAATTCATTTGGCGAAGGCAGGCAGTGGGCACCGGAACGCGCTGGCCTTGAAAAGGAGACGGAAGACAGGTTTTGCCTGTTCTCCAGACATGTTTGCTCCCCAGGGCAATTTTTTTCGATCTTTCTTATTATTTCTTATTTTAAAACATTCTGCCAGGTATCATCGCCATTCTGTTCATTAATTCGTGAAAAAAAAAAAATAGGGAGAAGAATGTGTGGTTGCGCTTCAGGAATCTGAGCTGGGATCTGTCTTCAGGTGGGCTGTGGAATTGAACCTCGCGTTGAAGGTGACTGAATGAATCATGTGGTATGTTTGAGCTTGTGTTGTATGGGCGTATATATATGGGCGGGGCTGTCTTTCTTTCTGTTTCTTTTCTATTTTTCTTATGATGATCGTTTGATGGTCATGACTTTGCAGGACAGAATTTTTTCCTACTGATGAGTTGATTACTTTGCTTCGCAGGACAGAATTTTTTGGATTGATTTAGTTGATGGGTTGCTTTTTGCAGGACGGGAATTTTTTCTCTCCGTGTGTTGTGGTCAAAGTTCTTCGTTGGTTGGCTTGGCAGGACAGAATGTTTGTTGGGGTTGCTTGTTTGTTTGTTTGTTTTGTTTTGGTTTTTTTTTTTGCCTCTGTTTGGGTGGTCGCAATTCTCAATTGGTTGGTTGGAGGCGGAAGGATGTTTTTTTCTTTTCCCGTGATCTCGGTCACAGTCCACATTGGTTGGTTTGTAGGACCAGAAGTGTTTTTTTTCCCGCCTCATGTGGTCACAAATCTCAAGTGGCATGCTGGTTTGAGGAACAAATTCTTTTATCCGTATGTAGTCATAGTTCTCAAACGGGCACTGTGTGTAGACACAGCTGAGAGCATAATATGAGAAAAACTAAACACAGACCTGAATTGGGCAAGATCGGGGCTTTCCGACACTGAGTGGACTTCCCACAGTCGGCCTGAGCTCCTTATGAACAACCGGAAACTGACCACTGGTTTGATCTTTTTGTTTGTTTGTTTGTTTCGGTTTGTTTGTGGGTTTGTGTCAGTTGAGTCGAATTTCATGTCTTATTTTCAACTTGACCACGGTTCGGGTTCACTTCTAAAATTTGCGCCAACAGTTTTGTTCGTGGTCGTTCTTTGTGGTTCGGGCGATGTATTTCTTTTTATTGCTTTATACTTTTTTTTCTTTTTTTTTTTTTTTCTATTTTTTTTTTTTTTTTTGGGGAGGGGGGCAGGGGGTGGATGTAATCCATGTATACCGATGTTCAGTTGTTGGTTTGCTGGGTTGGGGGTGGGGGGTGGTTTTGTTGTAGGGAAGGTAGGAGTAGCAGTACGAGTTTTGTGAGGGGGGGGGGTGGGGTTTGGGGGGGGTGCTTGTACTTGGCGTTTTGTATGTATCTTGTAGGGAGAGAGAATAAGTAGTAAGTAGATAATGTGACGTTGGGTGTTGTGTGGGAAGGGGAGAGGGGTGGGGGATGGAGGGTGGTTGAGGTTTGTTGGTTGTTGTTAGTTTTTTTTCATCCCCGGGTCTTGCAGCGCTGGGTAAATTCCCGTCATGTGAGGAAATCTTTAAATGAAGGACTTGCAAGGGGGAGGTATGGGGGGAATGGAAAAACACGTTGGTGTTCGTTGGTGTGTTGTGTTTTTGTCATCCGCGGTCTTCTTGCAGGGATTGAAAAAACGTGAAAATCTTTAAATGACGCAGAAGGGGAGGGGTAACTCTTTGAAACTTAAACATGAAAAAAAAAAACGTAGGGTAATCTCTTGCCCATTGTAGAAAAAAAAAAAAGAAAAAAAACCAAACAACAGAAGCATCACTCAAATGATATTCTTGCCTTTCGACACCAAAATCGGGTGGATGTCTACTGTCTGCCTTGTGTGTGTCCGTGTGCTCATGTGTTATCATTTTCTTTCTTACCCGGCGATCTTGTGTCGTGAGCCGCATTCGTTGAAAGTTACGAGGGACTTGTTTAATTATTTCATCATTGGGAGCGAGCGAGGAGAAGAGTCACTTACTTGTTTGTTATTCAAGTCCAACTGTCCCCGTGCCTTCATTTCAGCTTTCCTTTATCCAGGAGTCCACAAGAGTAACCCCATCTGTTGCCTGCTTCCAGAATGAAGTCAACGAGTCAGCGCGAGGTTCATAACCTTTTGCCCGGTATATGTGTCGGGTCTTTTTTTTTTTTTTTTTTTTTTTGGTTTTTGGGTGTTTTTTTTTCGATTTTTGTTGTTTTTTTTTTTCTTTTTTTTTTCTTGGGTGCACGGTTTTGTAGGCCGAGGGCGGCGGTGAGTGAGAGGCCATTGGGGCCCTGTAGGGGGGACTCCAACACGTCCCTCCTCTTCCCAAGGGAGATGATGCTGCTTCCGTCCAGCTCGGGAGAGTGGACCTCGGGGCGAGGTGACATTTCTTGGCGTGTTGTGTGTGTGTGTGTGTGATGTGTGTGTGTGTGGTGCCCGTGTGTGTGTATGTGTGTGTGTGTGTGTGTGTGTGTGTGTGTGGTGTGTGTGTGGTGTGTGTTTCGGTGTTTAACCTCTATACACCGAAAGTTTTTTTTTTCTCTCTCTCTCTCTCTTTCTCAATTTTCTCTGTCCCTCCTCCTTCCTCCCTCCATCTCTGCCCTCCCCCTCCTTCCTGGCTCCACCTCAACGGGCTCTCTCGTCCTTCCGTCTCGATCGAAACTGTTAACTGAAGTGTATTTTGCGGCCATTTCTTTTCTTCTTCCCTCCCCTTCTGTCTGATGTACCCACTTCTTATTCCTTTGTGATTTGTTTTGTGTTTGTTTGGTTTGTTTGTTTTGTTTTTCTCCCGGGGTCTGCATTGTTTTGTAGTCGTTTGGAGGAAGGTACGGAAAAAGCTGGAGGAGGACAAGAATTGTCCTGTCACACGGAAATAGAAGAGGACGAAGAAGAAGAAGAATGGAGGAGGGAAGGGGGAGACTAAGAAGGAGGTGAAGAGAAGAAGGAGGAGGAGAGGAGGAGAAGAAGAAGAAGAAGAAGAAGACAGAGACAGACAGACAGACAGACAGGGAGTGGGGAGAGAGAGAGAAAGAGAGAGACAGAGGAAGGACCAGACAGACAGGACAGACAGAGACACGAGAGAGGAGAGAAGACAGGAAGGAAAGTGTGAGAGAGACACCACAGACAGACAACAGGCAGACAGACCGGGATGGAGGAAGACACACGTAGGCAGACAGATACACAAACAGACAGGAAGAGAGAGGACACACAGGGACAGGACTGAGAGAGAGAGAGAGAGAGAGAGAGAGAGAGAGGGAGAGAGAGAGATCGAGAACGTATGGGAGTGAGCTTTTACATTTTCTCCCCATCATACCCCCAAACCGTTCCCCTGTCAGAGACAAAAAAAGAAAGAAAGAAAGATGAGAGAGAGAAGGGGGTGTATTGTATCCACCCTCCTCCACCCTCTCGTCCCATTTCCCCCCGCCATTGTGTGCCCCCCCCCCCCCCAACAAACACATACACACATACACGCGCGCGGCGCGCGCGCGCGCTGCCACCTTCCTTAGTTTTGCCCAAACTAGCATCAGAGTGTACCGTTGTTCAATCACACCAATGTTCACCTAGCTATCTTTCGCAACATGTTCACCCCCCACTCTGCCCCTTATCTTATCCCACTTTTTCCCGCCTCGACACTTTATTTTTTCTTCCTACATGCCCCCCCCCCCCCCCCCCACCCACTTCCCCCCCCCCCCCCCCCCCCCCCCCCCCCCCCCCCCCCCCCCCCCCCCCCCCCCCGTTCCTCGTCTTGCCTTGCTCTAAATGTTCGTACAGTATATATGTAGGGAATGTATGCGTGTACGTATAGATAGATAGATAGATGGATGGATGGATAGATAGACAGACAGATACACACACGTCGCGCGCACGCAACACACACCACACCACACCACACACACACACACACACACACACACACACACCACACACAGAGGAAGTGCAGAGTTAGCGAGTAGTTCAAATGGCCATGGTGTTATCAACGAATTCTTATTGACAGAAACAAAAGACACAGGTGGGGGGAGGAAGAGGGTGGCGGACGGGGAAGCGAGGCAGGGGGACGTAACAAGGGGGGGGGGGGGGGGGGGGTTTATAGAGGTATCGCCCAAATCATGAATCAAAGCACACTGACCCTGGTGAAGAAACACCTGACTCGCTTCTTTTGGCGCTGTAGCTTCAAAAGGGAGGGGAAGGGGCGGGGAGGAGTTGTGAGGAGAAGTATGTGCATGTGTGAAGGGGGGATGGGTGGGGGTATGTATGGGGGGGGGGGGGGAGCTAATAAGAGTCGCCTTAAATATTTGTCCGAGTGAGAGCGAACACAGTCTCTGTCTGTCTGTCTGTCTCCCTCTGTCTGTCTGTCTGTCTGTCTGTCTGTCTGTCTCTCTCTCTCTCTCTCTCCTCTCTCTCTCTCTCTCTCTGTGTGTCGGTGTGTCTCTCTCTCGTCTCTAGCTGTCTGTCTGTCTCTGTCCTGTCTCTGTCTGTCTGTCTGTCTGTCTCTCTCTCTCTCTCTCTCTCTCTCTCTCTCTCTCTCTCCATTAAAATGGATATGAATAGATATCTTAAGAGCGCACTAACTAAGTTTTGATTCGGCCTTTCTGACTTTGCGTGTCATCATTTCAGGTACAGCACCCATCAGAGAAAAATGAAATATTTGCCGCTTGTGTAATCTGGCCATGGAAGATGAAGTCCATTTCCTTTTTTGCTGTCCTGCTTTTCATGACCTTAGAGTAAAATTTATAAAGCCAAAGTATTTTTTCTGAGCGCTGTAATTTCACACTGAACTTGCTTGCTAGCTAGCACCAAGAAATGAAAATATTCTCTTCAATCTTGCTCGGTAATTTATGAAGCACAAAAAGGCTGCGTGCTGTATATTCTTGATATCATTATATTGTGCATATATCCTTGCTTTTCTTTGCATTTTTTTTCATGATAATATTTATAGCATGTGGGCGTGCAGGTACACACCCCTTCAGTATGGGGCTCAGTCCTTTATCTGAAAAAATGTTCGCATTGGCATTCGCTCTCTCTTGCGGCGTCTCGCTCTCTCTCTCTCTCTCTCCATCCTGTGAAATTTTACCGTTTCGATTTGCTCTCTCTCTCTCGACTCTATCATTCTCCTCGCTCTTCTCTCTGCTCTCTCATCTCTCTCTCGTCCCTGTAAATTTTACCGTGTTCGAAAGATGCCTTTACGTCTTTCTCCTCGATTGCTCTCGCTCTCTCTCTCTCGCTCTCTCTCTCTCTCTCCTCTCTCTAAGGTGGGAAATGCAGTGATGGGAGGATTGGAGGGGGAAAGGGGGGTGGTTAAGAGGCTAGGGACCGACTTAAACCGGGCACGCAGTGTAGAAACCGCATTCAGTCGGTTTGAACAGCACAGAACGTGATGTATGAACAATGAACCTACCGACAGCCCTGTCCCAAACTTGGAACTGGCCGTTGTTCTGCCGTCCACGGGCTGGATACAGACAGAGGTCAGCGAGCCGAGCCCCCCCCCCCGACCCGGGGGGATCATGGGGGATCAGTCGCGCCGAGAGCCGCCGGGCCGTGATGATTCTCCTGAGTTCTGCTGATTCCTGTCGTGCGGCCATGAGGCGCAACAGCAAGCTGGGCGAACGGAGGGCATCCGCCTGCGCCGCTTTTTCTTTTTCTTTTTTTCTTTTCTTTATTTACATATTTGCCTTCAGAATGGAAAAAAAAAGAGTAATGATGGTTATGGATGTTAGTAATAATGATAATGATGATGATGATAATGTTAATAATAATTAATCATAATAATAATCATGATTAACGGTTGATGATGATGACGATGATCATGACCGACGACAACAACAATGATATTGACAATAATAATGCTAAAAATGAAAATGATAATACAATAAAACACATGATAAAATAACAACAACACCAATGATATAATGATGATAATGATAATAATAATCATGATGTTGATGATAATGATAATAACAATAATAATAATATATGAGAGTAATATATAATATAGCAGAAGAAGAAGGAACACAACAAACAACAGCAACAAAACAACTAATAAGAATGGATAAATACTAATAATAATGATAGTAATCATTATAACAGTAGTAATAATAACCAACAATGCAAAGATAATGCCACAAAAACAACAAAAAAACACGTTGGCAGACACTGCACGTCTGTTTTGGTCAAAAGCTTCAATATTATCAAATTCCAGAGAGATAAGAGAGAGAGAGAGAGGGAGAGGGAGAGTGCTCTGGTCACCCCTTTAGGACACTCGAGACCGTTCCCATTATCGACTCATCACGGGCAGATCAGAGTTCAGAGTTGCCTTGTGCTGTGCTTCAGTTCACAGAATTTGGCGTGTGTGTTGGGAATGTAAAAAATCAACATGAACGCAGTCAAAAAGCCACAGCGCGCTGAAAAAAAGTTACACGAGACAGCAAAGAATGAGACACGCGCGCGCAGACACACAGAAAATACAGACCACGCACGGCGACAGCACACACCGCAGCAGACACAAACACAGAAAATGTAAACACAACCACCGCCGCGCGAGCCCCCCCCCGAGCGCACGCAAGGCCGCACGCGCACACACACACAACACACAAAAAACCACACACAAACCACACACAACACACACCACACACACGCACGCACGCCACACAACACCACACACACACAAACAACACACACCACCACACAACACACACACACACACACAATGTATTACTCGTTCAATTCGGTGGTGGGGATGGTGGAGGTTATTCAGCTCAGATTATTTCAGAATTGCATTGAGAGGACACAAAAGTGGCGTGCGTGCGGCCATATAGGTTGCCACAGTAAAAGTGATCATCAGTAACATGTATCCTAACAATCGTTTTGGACAAAACCACATGGAGTCATTAAGAATCGTCATTGTGCAAAGCAGTCAGTTTGTCTAGCAGTTCCAGGGCATCAAGAGATGGGAAGTACAACATGACCCGACCGAAGACAGACAGACAGACAGGAAGAAGGTTTGGCTATGTCCCCCACTTTTTAACAATTAAAAGCGAGAATAATTTCGGTAGAAGGAAAATAAACTATTACGGCCCGAACGGCCATAAACTCACTTGAACAAAAATCCATGTGTAGGAAGAAACCACTGACAGGAATATGCAACAACAGCAACAACAACAACAAACCACGACCAAATCAGCGCAGTAACACCCAACCGAAGATTAAGTACATTCGCTCCTCCCCTAAAACCTCCAACAAAGTTCCACAGAAAGCCACCTGTTGACCATGATTATCGTCTTAGTGGACCAATGTACAACCATGAAGAAGGCCGGTTGTATGTAAAGGCTAATCTTGTTATTACAAGCGGATGACAAGGAATACAAATTTACTAGT
Organism: Conus betulinus; assembly: GCA_016801955.1. Classification (NCBI taxonomy): domain Eukaryota; kingdom Metazoa; phylum Mollusca; class Gastropoda; order Neogastropoda; family Conidae; genus Conus; species Conus betulinus. The sequence continues at coordinate 3,178 of JADBJO010018287.1, read as the reverse complement.
CAAGCCTTTCACTAGTGGTAGGACTTGCAATAAAACAACGGAACTCACAGAGCATGCAGAAACCCATACATTGGTACCCCCTGGTTGATGAACGATCACGTGATCGCTATTCAAAAGTCATCAAGAAAAGGCTGGGGAGATTTTAAAACCGGACGGACCGTAGGGACGGGAGATTGATAGAACAGGGGAGGGCAAGTCGCTGAAACAATTTGTGTCTCCGGTGGAGGACTGGGTGTAGGTCAAAGAATTCTCCACCTCGCTAGCATAGAGGAGCGAAAGTTGGGAAAAAGAAAGGTTGGTTCGGGGCTAGTTAGTCTAGTATAGATTGATAATTAAGTAGAGGAAAGGAAAGGAAAGAAATAACATACCTGGCTGAGGGAAAAAAAACAAAAAAAAAAAAAAAAAAAAAAACAAACCCCGCCGCTGACATCTCTCTCTCTCTCAGACTCTCTGCGGGTGGAGGTGCGCTCTGCACCCCCTCGACCCTACTTCACGAGCACCGCTCTATTTTAAACTTTTTTCTTTACCCCCAATCCCCAAGTCTCATTTTAAAGATCGATTGAAACCCCTGTGTGAGACGTCGTCAACCCGCGCGCGCATGTCTAGGGCCTGCGGGTGAAATCCCGGTACATGGTTGCTATCAGCCCACAGAAGGATGGTCTCTTGGTTATGTCAGACATTCAACGCGTTGGGGTGTACGTATGTGTCTGTTGGCTAGTGGGTGGGTGTGGTATGTGACGTGAAGAGCTAGCACAAGGCGAAATGGATCGCTTGCGGGAATATCAGCCTTGATCTGGCAACCGGTTTGTGGCCCCATCGCTTTGCTGGCGGTTTCGAAACGACTGCTGCGTCCTTGATATGTATCAATGCTTCGTTTGGGTTAGTGGTTTTGTATATCTGTCCAGGAGTTTTTTAGTGTTCGCTGTTTCAGTCAGTTGGTAGTCGTATGGGAAGGTAAACCTTCAAGTGCGCCTTTTGCGCGGATTCTTATTCTCTTTTTTTGTTTTTGATCTTTTTGTTTTTTGTGGTGATCTTGCCAGTTCAATGTGCGTAATGGGAAAAAACATAAGAGGCCGCGCGCGTTTCTACTGTCGTGAATTGCTATTGAAGGTCGTTGACTGCTTCGTCGACATCGTTTGTTTCTTGTTCAGATCATTTTGTCGCTTTTCAATGATGGATTACCTTTCTCCGCTTCGTTTCTAGTTGTTCGTTGTTGTTGTTGTTGGTTGTTGTTATGGAGTTTTTTGTTGGGGCTTTTCTCCGTCAGAGGTAATCGTATAGTTGTTGTTTCATCCTCTCCTCTCCCCCACCCCTTCTGCCTGCTCCATCTCCGCTTCTTCTTCGTCGTCTGAATCGTCTTTGCTTTCGTTTTACTTTTTATCCATGCTCATGTTTATTGGGTTTTGTCAAGTAATTTTTCCGAGTCTTCTTCTTGTTCTTCTTTCCGTTCTTCCTACCCCCCCCCCCCCCCCCCCCCACCCCCCCCCCCCACCCACCCCCTCACCCCCCCCACGTCCCGCACACACCCCCCCCCCCCCCCCCCCCCCCCCACTTCCCCCACCCACCCCCCACACACCACAACACCTCTTTTCTTGCTGTTTTGTCATGCCCCTTCCCTCACACAATCACCGCTTCCCGACGCCCATCTCCCCCTCGTTCTGTGATCTCTCTCTTGTTTCGCGTTTGTTTCTTCTTTTCATCCCTACTCTATTATGTCTGTCTGTGTACGGACCCTTCGGGCCCATCCTTAATTTAGTCTATTTTCAAGAATATTCGAGACTAGTAAATTTCGAATCGCGAATAACTTATCCGCGTAATTCCGTTGTATTCATTTCGCATATAATCTGAAAGAGATCATACGTTCCAAACATGACATCAAAATGGAAAACCATGACCATTTTCAACGTGAAATAGAGGACTCTCCTCTCCTCTCGCTCTCCTCGCTCGTCTGGTCCGCTCTCTCTTCTCTCTCTCTCTCTATTTAGAGGACTTGAGTTACCTATAATATGTCGGCAGGATACGGATAGTGAGGTTTTCCTGTATTTGTCTGTGTGTGCGTGCACGTATATGATGTAGGGGCATGTATGAAATGGACTGTATGTATATATGTATGTATGAACACACACACACACCCACACACACACACAACACACACACACACACCACAACACAGACGAACGGCACGCGCGCGTATGCAGTGTGTGCCATGGCAGATGAATAAGGGAGAGAGAAGGAGAGAGATCAGAGGAGAGTGATAAAAGTGGCCAAAGCATGTATGATATGGAATTCAGCACACACAAACAGGGCGCGAGGGCGGGGACACAAACGATATATTAGTGTGATGAGTGGTAGACGTTCGTAATTGGAATTTAAAAGGGCTGTGCATTTTTAGGCGTTAGGTGGTCCTTGTAATGTGGGTGGGGTGGAGTGGGTTCGTTTTTTTTGGGGGCTTTCATCGAAAAACAAAAAGATGTGTTCAGGAAAGATAAATACTGTGCAAACATTTCGAGAAGGTCTAATTGGCGAAATCGATTTCATTGAACAAGAGGATTAGTAGAACAAGTGATATGGGGGGGAGGTAACGACATGGCAACAGGTAAAGAGCACATCGTACTGTCAAGTGGGGAAACAAGACCAAAACAAGCGGGATTGGTCCTGCATCCTTATATTCCCACTCCCTTCCTTGGCTCTCCAACCCACACAGCGTTGATTCTAGGTTACACCACGTATTGTCTTCAGACACTGTTTAGGTGTATTTTCTTGTTTGTTTGTTTTTGTTTGTGGTGATACTGCCCGAAGAGTCAACAGGTTGAAGAGCAGTGTTTGTTGCGTTCTAAGCGGCCCCGCGTGTTCAACAATTGATTTTCACAGCTCCGGGATAGTCTGTAAGTACCAGATTTTCAGCCAAAAGGGGGGAACGACCTTGCATCCTAGACCACGCCTGGAAGGATCAGCGCTCAGTGTGTATATGCCAGCTGGGGTGAGGACGGAAAACAGGCGTGAAGGCTGCATGGCAACAATCACATGGCAGGTGGGACCCTCACAGGGTGAGGGGGTCCTTGAGGGCCTTCCTCTTACGCATGTTCGTATTCGCTTCTTTCTTCATCTGAAACACCCAGGCAGGCAAACTGTTTTTGGCTTCGGGTCTTTTTCGTTGGGTCTGGTCCGATGTGGTGAA